>WFKH01010931.1:69117487-69130716 GCA_016163765.1 Magallana hongkongensis
ATACATGCTAATATCAAACAAACTACACAAATCACATACTTCAAAAAGTCAACTTGATAATAAATGACTGGTGCTTTTCCATGTATTTTGCCTCTAAACTCTATTAAAAAACTTCCAAGATTTCAATCTGAAGTAATTAACTAATTTAGATAAAAATAATCAACAATGCAAGCCATATATGTTACAAAAGTGCTTTAATCAGGACATACGACTTGTTTCTCAAAACATTTAATTTAAAAAAAAAGCATCAAGGAACAAACCTTTTAGTTTCTGAATAAAGAAGCAAATTTCATTAACATTTGATATTCATAAGTATTGAAGAAGAAAGAAAAATTCTCAGAATCATTTTCATTCAGCTCGGACCCCGGAGACAAATCTTGTTTTACGTTGGAAATATGACGTCATAATTCATGTAATTTTAGACTGAGCATGTAACTTTTAGTACATTTGAGTAGGCAGGCGGATCCAAATGTTTGCATTATCTCTTTTAAAAAAACTCTCTGTTTAATCCGAAAAATCTGCGCTCCGCCCAATGGTCACACCGTTTATATATCACATAGCCCCCTAACTCTGTCTATACCCTAACTCCGTCACTTTCGGGGAAACTCCTCGCTGTTTAAAATCAAAGGCGATTATGACATCATTTTTTGCATATCAGAAAACCTACAATCAATTGTCAACAATTTACAACTATCAAATCCAAGAATGTGTCAAAACATGGCAAAATTACTTGTTCATTTCATCCACCATTTATTGTGTGAAATCAGCAAGCACTTTTTCATCAGGGCACTAAAATATCTCTATCTCCAACATGTGCCCTTTTTCAGTCATTTATAGTGGTCAATCATTTTTAGAGACGTCAGGGTGAAATATTTCACATGTAATAAATTTTGGATGAAGGTATTAATACATTTTTTTCCATCTGCATTAGCGTTCATGCACTACACTTGAAGATAACATCAAATCGCTCATGCTGTAATTTTTGCGGCCTTATACAGGGTATAGACATTCGATATATCACTATTTAGAATGTGCTACATATTTATAAATATGTAAAAATAAAATATACATTCATTAACATATTCATTAGTGATATAAGATATCTGAATTATGTAGGGACAGAAATCAAATAGCATCCATACATTCTGATAAGGTCACTGTGATTGTTGTTACAAGGACCCATTTTTTATTCTGGCGATCATTTCATTTCAAAGAAATCATATACCATTTTAATTGTACCCACCTTTTTTACTTATTATAACTTTGCCTAGATACAAATTGGGTTAAAATTGAATTGTTAATTTATCTTCATTCAATGGCATATCATAGAGTGTGTGGGTGATGGAGTAAGGTTCATTAGATATGATTAGATATGATAAGCACGTGTGATAAATGTTGTATTCAGGAATGCTGGAGAAAACGTACCCAGGAGAAAACGTACCCAGGAGAAAACGTACCCAATTTCTAGGGTACGTTTTCTCGGTACGTTTTCTCCTGGAGAAAACGTATCCTATGGAAATCATAAATTATAGTTTTCATAAGTATTCTTGGATGAAACAAAATAAAATATACAATAAACATTGTTCAATTGTTGCTGTTGATTAGACAACAAATTGTTACATACACATACACCAACATCACCTGAGCAGTGTAATTAGTCGGCAATTAATCCACCATAAAGAAACCGTTAAATAATTAGTTTTTATTGCAATCTAATTTGGAGAACTAAATGATGAGTATCTCAAGAAGTCAATAGCGCGTTTTACATGTTCTATGTATATAGATTGTAAATAAACGAAATAAATTATATGTCACCTATATTAAGAGTTTTTGTTTTCATTGCTGAAATGTCTCTAGAATTGACCATACTTTGAAAGTCTCAAAGGTCTATAGCAGATTACTTATAACAAACATGGAAATTCTATCAACTATTGAAAATTATTTATAAAACTAAGTTGAAATTTTTTAGCTCTAATCAAGTCCAAGTCTTTTAAATATTTGTTTGATTCATATAATATATGAAAAAGACTACGAGATGAATTACAACACATTGAACAGTCTGTCTTAGTAAATATATGAATTCATGATCATAAAATAAATAATTCTAATAAGTCTAGCCCCCCCCCCCCCCCCCCCCACACTTTCAATTTGCTTCCGTTGCCACTGACATGTATCATGTATAATGTGTGGGGAGTGAATATTTCTACCTCCTTTGCGCGGGGAGGCAATACATAATATTACATAATAATAACTGCTTAGGTATTTAATTGATTATCACTATAATTAAAAGGCAATCAGGGGATCTCGCATAGAGATACTCAAATATGTAAGGCTAACGGTAAATGGAAAACTTAGAAGAAGTAGACTGATAACACTTTATGACAGGTCATTTGTACTAAAATAAAAGTTGCTACAATTATTATAAAGATATTATTTTTAAAATGAATATATTTCTATATATTTATGCATTGAAATATGCATAAAAGTAGCATTTGAAAACTATTTAATAATATGTCCAAACCCTTTAAATATATAAAGTATTAAATTCATACATCTATAAAATTCATACTTTCCGGAATATTTATGGTGTAAAATAGTATTTAAAAGTATTAAAAACTATTAAGTAGTATATTTATGATTTTCATAGGGTACGTTTTCTCCTGGAGAAAACGTACCAGGGTACATTTCTCAAGGAGAAAACGTACCCTAAAAATTGGGTACATTTTCTCCTGGGTACGTTTTCTCCTGATACCGTATTCAGTGGGGTTACGTGAATAATAAAAGAAATATTTTTGTTTATAATTTAACGAATTATAATGTTTCAGGTTATATTTAGTGATTGGAAATGACAAAAACTACAAAAAAGTAATTTCCAGAGCAACGTGGGATGTTCTCTGCTTATAGTGATGGAGTTTGGGTACCCGGGGATATATCAAAAAATAGATTTTAGTGAGAAAAAAAATTGAAATTGTATTTTACAATTTTACAAATCAATGGGCATATGCGCCATATTATTCCACTATCTTCTTTGCCAAAAACAGGTTGGGAACAATTCCCCTATAGAGAGACAGTCTTGCTAAAGCGAGATCATCCCTCTTTACAGTAATAAAAACACTCCCATAAATGTGAAATTTTTATGATGTATTTCAAATAAATGAAAAATCCCAATAAAATTTTAAAAATCCAGGTAAAAAAAGCAATAAAGAGCAATTTTACTTTCCAAGACTGACCTTTTTGGCTTAAAATATCAGTGCTGTAAACAAAAACTGGATTAATTTTTTTATCCTGAAATCGTGAGTATTCTTGCATTGAACGCAAATTTTCCATTTGAAAGTATGTTTTTTCTTTTTATAAAACAAAAATTATCAGAGTTTGTGTTCATGTTGATGACACTGTTCGACCTTGGAAAAGCAATTAAATCACATGCAACAAATATTGGTTGCTTTTGCTTTTATATTTTGATCTCGGCACGACCATGAAAACTACGGAAGGTGTACCAGCAATAATATTTACACCTATGGTAAACAAATATTTCTCAGAAAATTAAACAGATTTTTGTTTTTGAAAGAAAAAATTCAATACAAAATAAAAAAAATGATGAGAGAAAATCGATGAACTATATTTATATATAAAATGAATCAAATTTTAAACGAATAATTCGTGGTACGACTTAACATGTTATCAAAATAATCACATTACCGCTAGAGGCTTCTGTAAGAAATCTGCTGAATAGATTTAGTTTGTAACTGGATTTCAGTGAAATGCAGCTGTAAATATCTAAGTTTGAAACAAACATGTAGTAAGTGAGCCTTTATCATTAATAAAATGTGAAAATATTCTTCTGGATATTCTTCTGTTTAAAGAAAACAATATAATAAGGAAAAAATGTGTCAAAATCTTGCATTTACAGGAATGTTTTAATTACTGTAATGAGGGATGATCTTGTTTTAACGTGACCGTCTCTCTATAGGGGAACTGTTCCCAACCTGAAACAGGTTGGGCACAGTTACCCTATTGAGGAATGATTACACTAAATGGGAACTATTCCTGTTTTCAGTAATAAAAACATTCCCGCAAATGCGGGATTTTGACACGTTTTCCCATTCCCATTCTCATCTCGTTTTGTTTAAACTGAAGAAAAAGTGCAAGAATAGTTTTACATTTTATTAACAACGACCCACTTACTATGCTTTAAACTTTGATATTCACAGCTGCGTTTCAGTGAAATCCAGTAACAAACAAAATCTATTCAGCAGAATTCTTACGATAGCCTTTATGGATAATAATGTGGTTATTCTGTACACATGTTAAGTTGTACATTGAATTATTCGTTCAATATTTTATTCATTTTTTATTGAAATATCCTACAATAAATTCTTTTAATCATTGTTTGAATTTGCATTGAAGTTTTTTCTAAACAAACATAGTTTTATATCATTTTTTAAAATGATAGTTTACGATATATGTTAAAGGCATTGCTGGTACAAGCTTCCGTAGTTTTCATGGTCTTCCCGAGATCAAAATATTAAATCCAAAATAAAGAACAATTTCTGCATTTATTTTTAAATTTCTCTTGCATGGTCAAGTTGTGTCAACTTAATGAACACAAACTCTGAAATTTTGGGGTTTTTAGGCAGAAAAGGCAAACTATCAATGGAAAAAATCACGATCAATGCAAGAATACTCACGATTTTCATGCGTTCAAAATCGTCTTATATTCGTTTGCAGCAGTGGAGGACTGAAGTTTTAGGCCATGAAGGTCAGTTGTGTAAAGTACTTTTGCACCACATTGCATTTCTCATTAATTTATTTAAGTGTGATTTTTTATTTATTTGGCATACATCGAGAAAATTCCGCATTTGCGGTAGTTTTTTTTGTTACTGTAAAGAGGAATAGCTCCCGTTTAGCGTAATCATTCCTCAATAGGGTAACTGTGTCCAACCTGTGAAAAAGCGACGGAACATGGGACAGACTATAGCTATAGATGAAACTTGATATAGAATTGAAAATGCAATTGGGTTTATCGGCTTCGCCCTCCAAACGTTCACATCGCAAAATATATTAAAACAGCAAGTTCTATCTATACGATTAAACAGGCAAAGAACATACGAATTCAGGGGGAGCTTGTCTTTCGGGTCTTCCTCCTGATGCCATGATGCTTCTAAATGTAACAGGAACTTGATATTGCACACTAAAATTAGTTAAGTTCTTTACATTCCGGAACATTCGGATAATCAAAACATGCAATCGTCTAGATGATGCCAGCAGGAGATTAATTATCAAAACTTATTAAATTTAATGTCAATATATTACATTCGTTACATCATAGAAAGTTAATTTAAGAATGTTACAAATACAATAATGATTTTAAAAACTTGCATGTGTTTGGTTCGGTTGGGGGGGGGGGGGGGGGGGGGGGGGGGGGGTTAAGATGATAACTGGATGTTTCGCACCTAAACATGTTTCGCGCTAAGATGATTCGCACCTATTCTGTTTCGCGCTGAGATGGTTCGCACCGCGATGTTTCGCATCGATATACATTATTTACAATGAATGATTTATGAAACATATACATGTAAATAATAAGTGAATATTCAGAAATATTTATTAAATAAAATACGTAAGAGGTTTTTTTTTATTTTAAGCATTATTGAAGTGCCTGCACATACCACAATATATTCGGGTAACTTCACTCTAAATGCAGAAAATCTTGGCAAAGCAGGGGGGCGAGCCCTTGGGAAAATTATATCGACTATTCATAATAATAAAGATTTTAGGTTTAATGCGTATGAGAAATTGTTTTACTCCTGTGTGATACCAGTTTTGGATTATGCATCCAGTATCTGGGGTTTCAAAAAATTTCAATCAATTGATAATATTCAAAATAGAGCCATTCGATATTTTATGGGGGTTCACCGTTTTGCACCAACATTGGCTATTTATGGAGACACTGGATGGATACCTAGCCAATTCAGACGATGGATAAATATGATCCGATTTTGGAATAGAGTGTTGTCCTTTGACGAGGAACGAATTACAAAAATTGTATTTGAATTTGATTATAATAGATGTAGAAATAACTGTTGCTGGGACTTAAAAGAAGTTTTTCATATTTTAGAATTAGATAATTACTTTGAATCAAAGTTGATGGTGGATATAGATTTAGTTCAATCAAAAATACACACTTATTATTCAAACTATTGGAGTAATGAAATACTTAACATCTCTAAATTACGTACTTTCGTAATATTCAAAACAGTCTTGGAAGAGAAAATTACTTATTTTTAGATATGCCTAAGTATTTACGATCAACTTTGGCTCAATTTAGATGTGGTATTATACCAATAAGAATTGAGACTGGAAGATTTCAGGGGGAACCTATTGAAGAAAGAATTTGTGTTTTTTTGTTACAATAGAAGTGTAGAAGATGAATTTCATTTTTTATTTCATTGTTCTTTGTATAACGATTATCGTAAAAAACTATTTGAAAATATTGGTCTTAATCAGTCAGAAGAAATTTCAGAAGATGAATTATTACGTTTGCTCATTGTCAATTATCCTCGTCAGGTTGCCAAATATTTATACTCCTCTATTAAGAGAAGACAATCAATTGTATTTAAGTAATGAGTTGTAAGCAAATATATAAAAATAATACTTACACCCACTGATATCCCAAAACTCCTTAAAGATTTATTTGTTGTATTATGTATTAAAACATGTATTTTTTGCTTTTTTGTCCTTTTGGGTTTTTTTTTTCCCCATCTTGCATTGCGTTCTTTCTTTATGTATTCTGTACATTATTATTGTGTTTAAAGTGACATATAGGCCCGACGGGCCGGGTGTTGACCTTTTCGAGTTTTTCTTTTTGTCAATTTTACAATATACTGTAAATACACATGTCACTATAAAAATAAATTACTTACTTACTTACTTACTTATATTCAATTAACAGATGAATTTTATGATTAATAAAACCGGTGATTATTCGAAGACCATGCTAATTATTCTCTGAAATAACATCATAATTAGTTCATACAATTAATTGCACAACCAATTAAGTCATTATGAATTATCCATTACCAATAGCTTGGACAAAAATGGTATTTGAGTGGATGCATATGCGGTAATGTAAGTTTAAAGCAGAAAAGTTATGTAATTAAATTATCCCCACTTTTAGATCCGTGGTACTTAATTACCTGCGATAACACCCCTAATTTTCATAAAAATGCAGCTAAATCTCATGTAAAAGACATGGTTTAATTGTTATCACAACACAATTAATACCTCTTGTTCTGAACCTATATAATAACGCCATGGCTTCAAAGGCTTCATAAAAAAGCCAACGAAAACGTAAAAACGTTATACTAGCGGCGCATATATAAATGCAAACATCATTTTTATAACTTATTTCAATTCTTATATAGGTGATAATTAATTTTAGAACGATAATAACACGAGAAAAATATCTTAATACAGCGAGATGTTTCGCTCCGAGGGAGGTGCGAAACATCGAGGTGCGAATCATCTTAGCGCGAAACAGAATAGGTGCGAAACATCACGTATTCGTTAAGATCATGAAAACGTTTTTTTAAACAGGAACTGAAGTTTATTTCTTTGGTTTTATTTCGTACCTCGAAAATTCATAGAGGACGTTGGGGTTGTTAGTTAACTGTTACGCTGTAAAGGTAAGCACTGGCAGATTCAGATTAGTATCGCTAGATCAGGTGTGGAACCACGCGTATAGTTAAAGGAATGTTAAGAAATACACTGCAACTGTTTTCAGTGACCATGTGACCAGAAGGCAAACACTTCTTTTCCAGATGTTGTCAAGGAGAAGCTTTCGATTCCTGCAATCCCGTTTGTTTGCCACCCAACATCGCCACACGCGGAACTCTTTTTACTATGAAGTTCTGGAAATTCCATCTACCGCCAGCCAAACACAGATCAAGGAAGCATACTTTAAATTGTCCAAAATACATCACCCAGATGTCAGCGACAGCGAGGATTCCAAACTGCAGTTTCAGCTGATAGCTGATGCCTACACCATCTTAGGCAACATTCACTCACGGAGGATGTATGACAGAGGCCTGATATCAGGGGCTGTTCCAGCCCAGTCAGCAAAACCCGAGGAGGAGGAATTCAATCCATTCAAGTTACCACCAAAGCCAGTTAAAAGTGATTTAGACAAAGAAGTTATGCAAAGATACAGAGATATATCAGAACAAAGACGATGGGATAACCAGTTAAGAGAAGGAGCTCTAAGAGAGAAGGAAGCAAAGAATAAATCAGACCAATTGACTCGGTATCAAGTACACCAAAAGAAAAAAGCAGAGGAAAAATTGAAATCAATTGAGACAGGTTTAATATTGATTTTCTTCTTTTTCGTAGGTTTTGTAATTTTTGTTTTTGGACAACATGGATATATCATTAAAGATGACAATGTTAAAAAAAATGAAAATAAACATGCTCAAAGCAATTCAACTGCTAATTAAGTATACACTTAATGGAATGTGTATGTTCTGAGGAGATGAAAGCAACATTTCAAGAACTTAATTATATTATTATAAAATGAGATAAGGAGTTTCACTTTGAATATTATAATATCACTCTACTGGCATGTGACCAGTTCTCGCCAGTGCATTGTTACGTCATTTTATCAACACATAAAATTATATACGAAAAATGACGCAACAATGCACTGGCGAGAAATGGTACTCTATGAGAACTGCTTGCATGCCAGTATAGAATTGATCTATTAATTAAACTTGATGGGGTGTCTTAGTGGGCTCTCTCTTACTTTTAGGGCACCCCTATAGTACTTGAAACACTATTATTATCTATCTTAAAATTGGCATATCTCTGTTTGGTATACCATATTTCATTATAAATGTCTAGTAAGATGATTTTTTTAGATTTTCATTATTTTTCACAACACAAAAACTCCCAAAACAGGTGTTTTATAATTTAGATGATCTGTCTAGCATGTCAGTTTCTGTATTAAAGTTACCAATGTTCTCTTGCACAATGAATGTTGTCTTGTGAGTGAAGTGACTCATGTAAGTCAGTGTAAGTGTAATCAACATACTGTAGATTGATTGTAGAATTCCAGTAATTCCATTTGTTGATAATATTTATCATCATTGTTTGATTGATTGATTGGTTGTATTGTTCCAGTAATTCCATTTGATAATTTTTAATAGTATTATGGTAAGACTACTGAACTATGTGAAAGTAAAGTTGATTTCTGTGAAACATTTATTGATATATGTATTATAAATGCAACTGCAAAATACACTATTAAAAGTTTAAAAAAAAATATCTGATTTCATGCTTATTTCTGCTTGTTCTAGAAGAAAAAAAATTCAGGCTGAGGTATTCAATACATATTGACCATATATCATATCTATTACCAGTAAATAGATAGAAAATTTGATTGTTGTTATCTTGGTATGATTAAGAAGGGAACTTTAAATGCCAACGATTCCAAATTCGTTCTACTGCCTGATTTATCATTTGTTGAAGTTCACATTGAGGTCTTTGGTTTAAATATAAAGCATACCCATATTCCACACAGTCATATAGTACATATGATTTTCTAAGGTTAGCAGTTAGGCCCAAGGGCCTCTTGTTTATTGTTATAATCTTCACATTGCAGTTAATTAGCTGCGAAAGCTCATAGGGAAATCAAGGTGTCTGGAAACAATTTCACACCAAAAAGAAAAAATAATATGACTTTGGCATTTGACCTATTGCCTTCAGAAATCTTAAGGATATATACCGGTATATATTTATATGCCATAAAAAGTCATGATTAAATTTCACTGCAAAAACTTCAAAAGGATTTTGGAGATATGTATTTTTGCGAAAAGTGTGGAATATGATGTTCTAAGTCTGCATGCTTCCTAATGCATGTAATATCAATATTTAATGATCTGTACATGTGAACTCTTGTCCATCAATTATCAAGCTAATATACAGTAGTGCACTGTAATGCTATATAGTGCTCTTCTTGATCCAGGTCCAGGGTTTTGTGGCCTGACAATTAACTATTGTTTTCCCCACAGTATCCTAAAATGTTAATTACATGTAAATATTTATTTTAAACCTTTTTTGATAATATTTATTTTAAACCTTCAGTTGACAGTTGTGTGAGACACCCACCTACCCACCCAACAATATTTGTTTTCCCCATTTGATTGTTGGCCCTATGATTAGGACTAGAAAACACTGGGCTTGTGCATAAACTTGTAGTAAGTTTCACAATTCAAGTACATGTATAAGACAACACAGAGTCCAGCTTTTATAAAAATTTATACAAAATGTATAAAATTTTACTCTTAGATTATTGTAATGGAATACCATTTTGATACAGAAACTGAACAGTAAAGTTCAATTCAATTGATGTCTACATTATGGAAAAAAGTTACAACCAGTTGATTTTACAGACAAGTCAGTTAAATACAAGATGTCCCCAGTATCAGAATTTTATTGACAGTCAGGGTCTAGGACCTTTTCACTTTCTTTGTGTACACTCCACTAAACAGTGAGTCCAGCAGCAGTAGGAACGGTATGATGAGGTAAGGAGCGTACACAGCCAGCAGTGAAAGTCTCTCCTTGAGAGTATCCGGTCCTGGATATTTCGGATGGTTAAAGGACTCCATCAGAATGTGAAAGCAGATGGCTATGGTTGTCGTGGCAACATGAGTGGAATACACAATAAAAGGCACTCGTATCCACTGACAATTTTGTACACCTGCAAGTATATCAATTATATCAGACATCATCTGTTGGAACACAATCCTATCACATCAATTATATCAGACATCTATTGGAACACTGTCCTATCACAAGTACATCATTATATCAGACATCATCTGTTGGAACACATTCCTTTCTCAAGTACATCAATTATATCAGACATCTGTTGGAACACAATGACCTTTACATTCAAAGGGGGTCTGGGATCAATACAAAATAAAATAAACCAAACTTATCAGAGCCAGTGTAACAAATGAAGACCACAAGTTTGCTTCAACTTGATCAAAAGCTTGGAGACCCTTTGGTTAAAAAACCAATGCTCCAATGAATGAGCTAGAGAGTAATATAACCCTTTAGCAAGTTCAAGGATGAGTGTGGCAGTACTGAGTCTACTTATACACTCCATCAACACTAGCAACCTCCAGGGCTCCTTGAAACTTGATGTTATTAAAATGATGACCATATCTGTAGTAGAGTGAAAATTGGGTCCTTGCCCCCCCCCCCCCCCCCCATTAGTATACTGTTAAAGGGACTTGTAGAAGACTCCTTTTGGAGAGGACAATTTTATATGAATTAGAAAAGTTTTTCTCTATAAGGTCACTGTTTACATCTCTACTATATTATGGAAGTTTGAGTCATAATGGGGTCAAGGGGAGATAAATTTATGATCCAGACATTTTTTAATTTCATCTCTTTTCTTGCCTCAAACTCTCTCTCAAACATCCTGGCGAACCCTTCAAAAAGAAGTGTGTTAAATTCTTTTCTGAAGAGCAGTCATTTTAACCTGTAAGCAAATCCCACTACTTAATTACTTCACAGGACTGGTGAGTGTGTTTTAAGGAATATCTGAGGCAAGTAAAGTAACGACATCCAGTCTATTACATCTTTAAAGAACTATATATGATAAGAGTTTAATTTTGCCCCCATAATTAGCCACTTTTTAAAGTGTCTCGGGTACAATAAAATGTTATGTTATTTTTTAAAAGAGTTGATATAAAATATATTTTTCACCTGTTTATTATATTTATTTGCACTCAAGGACAGTATATGACGTCAGAAGTGACGCTATTTCTATAATCCATTCAAAATCAGTCCAAAATTGACATTTTTCTTACATTTTTACGAATGGGAAATATAGAGCGCATGCTTGAACAAGGTTAATTTTTTTGTCACTTATTAGTCTTGGCTAGATATATATCTGATTAAAATATTTTGTTTGTTCAAGCATGCGCTCTATGTTTTCTGAAAGAAAAACTGCTTGAAAACAAGCTGTTTTATGCTAAAAATGCAAAAATGGCGGGAAAAGGTTGTCTTTACGATGTCGTATTTCTAAATTGTGGGCACTTGAATCAAAATGAACATTATGTTAAAACATCACATGCATATATGTACAAAGAAAACAAAGAATTACAGTTATATGATTATGTTCATTTTAGGGGGCAATTTTATGCCCTTATCATACATAGTCCTTTGCAATCAACTATTTTCAAACAATGTATGGGCTGGGAAATCAGGTTTATAAGTCCAAAACTAGCACAAATTTAGAACTATAGTACTAAATTCATTCTGTAAACCTAATATGAGATACAATTCAGTGGAGGTGTGCCAAGTGGTACTAAACTATCTCTACCTAATATTATTAAAACATTTACCTTTCCATAGAGCATATGTTGCCACAAAGAAAAAAGGAAACTGTACGACGATTTCACACAGGCAAAAGGATTTAAACCAAGGTGGGGGATCAGCCATCAGAACATCTTTAAAACTCTCACAGTAGTTGTTCTTAACATCCACCAGCTACAAACACAGACAAAAGTGAATTGAAAGTGAGTGAGAATTACTGGTCAGATTATGTCTATTCATCTAATCTCTGTGACAGTCTTAGTATCATCCAGTTCATCCACCTAGTACACTGGTAGAGCAAAGCTGTTTCTGTGTTGGAGTTTCAACTTCTTCCCCTGATACTGTTCAATGGATGATTGAGATTTTTAAAGACAGGTGTCAGTTTTTCTTGCATAAAGCATACTAAGAAATGATTCAATATTTAATAAACACATACCACAAGGGTTTGCTATACACTAAAGTGGATTCCTCAAAAATATTTTTACAAATAATCTTTTTAAATGTTGTCCATATATTTTTTTAAATTTTATACAATGCACTAAAACTGCATGGTTTTACACCACAAGTCTATATACATGATTAAACATTTCTTTATGAAAAAACAGATAAACAAAATGAAACACTTGTTAAATAAATTGTGTCCAATGTGTAGGGAGAGCAATTATTTGATGATGTGTAAATATCTTATTTCATTTTTCTTTTAGTTTTTGTTGATCTTTTCAAAATGCATATCCTGCCACAAGCAAGCTCATCTGAAACGCCCACTTCAAACTTTTTCAAATGATTTTGATAACAAAATAAACACAAACCATTTTCGGATAAATCCATGATGGAAATATCACTTGTGA
>WFKH01010931.1:69135716-69152683 GCA_016163765.1 Magallana hongkongensis
GATATGTATAAAAGGGGCTATTGTGTATCGAATAGACTGTTGTGTATAACATTTCCTGTTGGATGTGTATTGCAGAGCATGTAATGTATTACAGGACTCGTTGTGTGTTACAGGTGTTGATTGCAGGGACCGTAGCAATGGCTGCCTGCAGTGGTGAGAAGATGGACCGCCTCCTGATCACGCTCTGTTCCTTCCTCGGAGTCTGCGTACTCCTGCTGGTCTGTGTTCTATCAAGTCTTCTCCACAAACACAAATACCTTGGCGGCGTCTTGAAGCTCAAAGATTTTCTATGGTATATTCAATTATTCTTTTTTTTTTTTTACCAATTTCTTGCAAAAAAAAATTAAACGTTGTTTTGGTAAAGTCAGTATAATTATAGACTTATATATGTTATTGTGATGTGACAAAAAACCTATAATTATTTTTTGTTCTAATCTTATTACAATTAGACTTGTACAACCGCTCCTCTATGATACAGTATATAAGTATAGGAGCGGTTACAAGTCTAATTTTAATTAGATTGTTATTTGTCCTGTTATATTTTCCAGTAAAACAATTAGAGGTAGACTAGGTAAGAAGACAAAGCCCGTTGTGAATCCCACATATGAGGAGCAGGATTTGGGTTCTGCAACAGTGATTCAGTCCAGAAATGACCATGTTTACTTGCACGTGGATACACGCGGTTAGAGATACAACATACCTATTACTGAAGCTGACTTTGTTTGATCTAGAAAATGTGAAAGTGTGTGTTCACAAGAACTATTATATAAGACAATAATTTTCGTCATTTTCATTGGCTGAAAGTACATCACGTGACATTCGTCCTTTTCCGACATCGACGCGAAAGCGCGTCCGCGGAATATAATATCGCACGACTCGGCAGTATCAACAAAAATAGGTATTGTAAAGACATTGTACCAACGGGAATTTTAAATACAGAATATTAAAAACAATATTTTGCGAAAAATTCTTCTAAAGTATATAATTCCCTTTATCTATAATCACTAATTTTCATTATTGATAGCAGACTCTCCGTTAATGTAGTGCGTCATCAAGAGGTAGATGACGTCATAGTAAGCCGTGCAGCGAGATCGGCCACTCGCTTCTTATATTCTGCAGTACTGTAGGCTTTTAAAAAATGACGGCGTTTTAAATAATGTCATAATTATGTTAGCAGTAATTATTAAAACAGGAATAGCTTGAATTGGCAAAAGATGCGTTGAGTTTTTTAAAGGATAGCAGATTAATTTGACGTCATAATGTACAATTCCCTTACTTTTTTTGTCTAAACGGAATTCTTGACAGCCATAACTGTGCCTCGAATGATTATATAATATAACTATTATGGACTACATTGCACGGTCAATATGTGGTTATATGGAACCATGTCAAGTGATATCGACCTCAGACACATAACGTGATATCGACCTCGCAAGCTCGGTCGGTATCACTTTCTGTGTCTTCGGTCGATATCACTTGACATAGGTCCATATAACCACATATCGACCTACAATGAAGTCCATAATTGTATATTAGTGCTCGGGAGATAACAATAACCAAATATTACTGATGGTCTGATGATGATAGTGTTACTAATGTCAAAGTCAAGGCAAATTGACTTGCATACTAACAGATTGACACATGAAGTGTCCTGTTAAGAGGGCCCGATGGTAATGGCCTTTTTATGACTGTATTGATCTCCTTTAGAAAGAGAGATCTATATAAAAATATAGAAAAGTACCCAAATTTAAATACATGTATATGGACTTTCTTTACTAAATAATAGCTTATATCTAAGCAAATCATATCTTAAAGTTTTAGGAAGATCCGATGGTTGATTTGTTGACCATCCAGCCTCCTTAAATTGCACATTTATGTCGTGACTGTTTGTGCGATAAAATTAATGATATTCTTAAAAATTGTTGCTTAATGCGAAGGTTCCTGTAATTAAAAAATTCAATTTTGCAGGAACGTGATCCTAAAGAATAAATTTTATGATATGTTATATTTTGCATTGATTTTGTATTGATTTTGCATTGATTTTTGTTCCGGCAGTTATTATGTGAATAACTCAATAATTTCATAACAAAATATTTTAACGTAAAGCAGAAAGCAATTTTGAAAAGTTGAAATATGTTAAAACGATGTACAAAGTAAGAATGCATATATAACACTGTGCCGGATAATTATGCCAGTGCCAAGGTGGCATTTTTGCACCCGTCTAAGTTGCATATATCGAAAAAATTCAAATATGTCATATGATAGACCATCGCTTAAAGAGTTTACAACCACCTTTGTTATCATTGTATCTTACCTGTCAGGTGAGATATTTACCTTTCAAAACTAAATTCCTGCAGGAAAATCATTTTTCCCATAGGTGAACAATATTCCTATAGGAAATTTGAAATTTCCTATCGGAATACAAGAACTTCCTATAGGAATTTCAATTCCGATAGGAATTGATAAAATCCGATAGGAAATTTTAATTTCCTATAGGAAAACTACCTGTCTGAGTCAAATTCCTACAGGAAATAGCTTTTTCCTATAGGAAATACAATTCCTATAGGATTTTTAGAAAATCCTGTAGGATTGTCAATATTTCCTGTAGGAGAATCGTTTCTCCTATGGGAATTATCATTTTCCTATGGGATATTAATTTTTAAAGGTAAATATCTCACCTGTCAGGTGAAACACACTAAAAACAAAAGTTGTTATATACTCTCTAGACAATGGTCTATCATTTGGTATATATGGATTTCTCCGAAACTGCATCTTAAGCGGGTGCAAAAATGCCACCTTGGCACTGGCATAATTATCCGGCACAGTGTTATATAATCAATTATTCTGATTCAATCCCAGGTATTCAAGCCGACATATCGCCCTTCGCGTAATTTATTTGTTCTGTATAAATTCATTTTGAAAATACAATATATAAGTTTAAACGAACTTCAAGTGTATTACTAGTATTGTTTTCCCTCCGACTGAAATGTCCCACTTTCATTGCTTTAAATATGACACGTGACTGTCGGATATATCTCTATGTCCGTTCGGCAAGATTTTTATTTAATACTCGGCAATATGGCCGACGCTTCACCTACTCATCTCGAAATTTCATAATATTTAATACAGAAACTGCGTTCCGTAAGTTCTTAAAATATTTATTATAGTTATTCCTTGAAATTACTTTTAAACTGGAGTAGTTGCCCTTTGATATTGACGTCACATTGCTGTGTCTGGAGCAGATAAAATCGCAGTTTCGAGATTTGCTCAAACAGGTCTCTGTGGTGAAAAGGGAGAAAACGTTTAAAATTAAATAGCAACGCAACTTTATAAGTGAGAAAGGGTGCAGCGAAGATTTTCAGAGACTATTTAAAAGGTAAGAATGAGAATTTTAAAGAGTTTGACTGTGTTTTAAAAATTTGAAAACGAGATGTAAGGCCATTTTCACGTTTCGGCAAGTTACCCGTAATGATGATGACTGTTAATAAATAATTATAATAGACAGCAACAGATTGAAAGTAGGCGTAAAAACACATTAAAAATTATACTAGACGGCAACAGTTCTGAAAGTAGGCGTAAATACACTTAAATAATTTTGCTGAAGTAGGCGTAAAGAAGTTATTTTGTATCAGACAACAACCTTCCATTTTTCAATGCAGATTTCATATCAGTTTGATATCATTTGATATGACTAAGTCATTGCAGTCATATGAATATCTTATATGAATGATAAGGTCTTGAATATATTCGTTTATAAATCACAAAGTTATCGAAATTGAATCACACGTGTTTTAATATAAATGGCAATTCTAAAATATAGGGCAATGCTAAATACGCTATATTCACCCAAATCTTTGTTGGCTAGCGTTCTTAAACCAGTAAATCAATCTTAAGGAGTTATCATGATAAAAAATGTATTTTGGACTTACATGAATGCTATTGGATTTTCCGACCGTTTGGTTGCTTTCATAAATGCTCAGTACTTTTAGAGTATTTTGTGTCTATCAATGGTTTAAATATTTTTGTAATAGTTTATCATGCAGAATTCAGAATAAAATGTTCAAAATCATTATGGTCATGCTGTTAGACCTGCCCTTCTCCACTGCATTTCTCCCTTTTAATGTGACAAACAATGTATGACCATTTGCATGGAAGTGGATGATTTAGCCAGTTCTTCGAAGATTCATTTTATAACTGCAATATGTTAGATTAATAGGTTTCATTAATATGACACCGCAATCTTTGATGTTTGATAATTGTATTGTACAACAGTTGTGTTGAGATTCAGAAAATATCAGAAAACGTCTTTTTCTTAGGACCACTTTGTCAGACTTTTCCGAAATTAGTTTTTATTTTGTTGTTTAGAGGAAGTTTCGAATGGCTATTTTAATTCTAACGACGGATTAAGGAAGTTTAATCATGGTTTTTTAAATTATTTAGATTATATCATCCTTAATAATGAATATTTGTTTTTAATTAAAAATTAAATGAATAAATAAATGAATAAATAAATAAATAAAAAGAGGGAGAAGAATGTATTATGCTGCCCCCAGTTCATGCAGAACATAGAGCATCTAAATTTCTTTTTAAAGAGTATGAAAATCATTTTTTTC
Organism: Magallana hongkongensis; assembly: GCA_016163765.1. Classification (NCBI taxonomy): domain Eukaryota; kingdom Metazoa; phylum Mollusca; class Bivalvia; order Ostreida; family Ostreidae; genus Magallana; species Magallana hongkongensis. The sequence continues at coordinate 69,140,330 of WFKH01010931.1, forward strand.
TAAAAAAAAAATTGAAGAGTTGCTTTCACTCAGCGTTTTATATATCAATTAATGCTAGAGTGGCCCATATGTTATTAAATAGGCTATTTCCTAATGGTTCGAGGAAAAATCGCGAATGGCTCACGGAAGCAATATTTCAAGAGTTCTACAATAACGAGATATGTTATATTCAAATGAAAACTTGTTTAGTTTAGTCCGATGGATTCGAAGTCATGAAGAACACCTGCCATTATTGTATATCCAGTTTTTATGTTTTTCTTTTGAGCTGCATTATTTGCATCACATGTCAGGAACTTAAAGATTGCATTAACAGGTAACACAACATAACTTTTTTAGTTATTCTTTAAAAAAGATTTAAAGCAAAATTGAAATAAGTTACTTTTTCATTGCAAAATGCAAAAAGTTTCTGATTAGAAACAAGATAATTATTGCTTTTTCATTGTAAGAACCCCTCCGAGATGCTGTAGGGATTACTACGAGGATGGCAGTTTATGCAAACGTAAGTCGAATTTTAATCCTCTAGCCTTTGAATTTTAATCCTCTAGCCTTTTGTAAGTCAAATAAACACATCATAATCCTCTAGCCTTTTGTAAGTCAATCGTATCTTAATGCCAAAAATCTGTAATTTTGATTTACAATTTTACATATTTTATTACGAATACAATTTATTGTTACAATAAATTGTACAGTATACAGTATATATTGTAATCCGTCATGCATTATTTTTGAAAGTATATTGGGTTGAACATGAAACATTAACATTTTACAGCTTGTATACTTTATTAATAATATAACGTAATCGTAATTGCCTATGTTTCAAAGATTTGATGTTTAGATACTAATACTATCTATTCTATTTGATATTCGTTTCCTTTCAAGCTTGTATTGGCTCCTACGGCAACAATTGTTCTAGTGGAGTTTGTTCACCCGGGTACTTTGGACATGGCTGCAATGAAAAATGCCCATGTGGAACAGTACTTTGCGATCCAGAACATGGGTGTCCAAAAGGTATGGAAGTATGGCTTTTAGGATTTTCATTCGAAGAGGTTGGGGGTTAACAAAAATGTTGAAATAGCTTAACGATAGTCAGGAAGAACGAAAATTTATGTAACTATTATTTGTCATTGATCAAAATATTTTATTTCCGTGAAACATGAATATAATCAAGTAACAACGACAGTTTTGTTTGTATAATCACTTCGTCAGATAAAAACTATGTACAGGACTGTGTACCAAAGTTCACACAGTAATGTGACTTGAAACAACTCCACTGATGTTATCTTTATTGGCAGATTACGGATATCAAGTGCACCACTACTGGCTGTTCATCATTTTAGGGGTGCTGGTTATCAACAGCGTTCCCGTCGTCATAGCAATCAGTGGGTGTATCACCAATAGAAACAGTTCTGAAACATGCCAGAACGTGTAAATATACCCTGCCATCTACCCCACATATTTTTTATCATTGTCGACAATACTTCACCTGTCATAACTTGTTCAATCTTTTCATCAATCATTTGAATTTGATTATATATTTTTATGATTTGTGCAAAAGTACAGCAGTTAGAACCCCTTTCTAGCGTAACTCCGCATTAAGCGTGACGATTCAAATACTTCAAAGTCATTTTCACCCTTGAATTACATGTACACTTTTAAAACAAGACAATTTCATAGGTGGAATTTAATCCGAGAGTTGAACGGAACAGTAATTTAAACAAACTCCAAACATTTATTTTTGACAGAGACACGCTGCAGAATATCAAGATCAGAGGAGAGAACGTGTTTAATAGGATAAAATGGCCAAGTGTTTCTTTGAATTTCTTCTCAAAGTGTTGGAAACGTCCACCTCCAGATACTTCTGATGTGAAGGACGTGGAACAAGGTCAAAGATGGAGGTTTGAATGAAATAAATACGTTTTATTTTTACACTTAGGCTCAATTTGTTGACATTTTAAAGTTGTCAACAATACTATTTATGAAAAAATCTTTTCAATTTCAATCAACTTTAAGAAAAAATTCATCTTAAGGTGTAACAAACATTGTTGTTTGCAAAGGCATAAAGTTAAAGCAAACATTAGACGCCTACCTGGCAATGTAGTGCACGAAGAATGGTCGATTTTACGCGCAACTTTAAGCTCAAAATGCATTGTTTAGAATTGGATATGCTATATGACATGTATGCGATATACTTTATGTTTGGGCAATTTGGTTATCCAATAGTTCCAATGCTGTAACATGTCGGTTTCTATCACCATCTAGGTGTTTGTTCTCAATGCCAAATCGTAAAGTTCGGATTTAGATGTAAGAGAAACGCAGAAACCTTAAACAACATACCAGTCATTTTATTTTACAGAACCAAGGAACGCGATACTGAAATTAGTAACGAGAACGTACCCTCAGGGATGAAATGGCCAACTGGTTTGACAATTGGTTTCTTAAGGTGTTGGAAGAGTTCGCCCTCTGGTGATTCTGCCGTGGAAAACGTAAAGCAAGATCTAAGATGGAGGTTTGAAACATTTGAAAACATTTCGTTTTTACACGGAGTAAACCGTGGCTAACATTCATCACTTATAATAGTATTTCTCATGATGTTTTCTTTTATATAAGAAACAAAAAAAAGACCGTAAAATACTTGGTTATTGTATTGATATACCGTATTAGCTATATGTCGTCGAGGGTAAGAAAACGTGACAGAGGGCGAGGCTTGCCAAGCCCTCTTCACGTTTTCGACTCGAGCCAAAATATCGCTTATATTTCAAGATAAAAACAATGTTTTTTTGTTTATCCTGCTGCATAATATCACATTTTAGCAAGCGAGCTATTTTTGACAAATTTTGCTGCATATCTGCAGTTGAAACCATGACGCCATGGCGTAAACGAAGCATAAAAGATGATGCACCATGCACGAGGTTGTAGTGGGGCATTGACTGAATATAGCTTTGATTTATTGGGTTTCCTTTATTTGTTCAATGCAAAGGGTAGTTGCAGGATAAAGAAATTTAACTTTAGATCACGAGAAAAAAGTTTGTAATAAAAATTTATTTTTTCGTTATTACGAAAACAGGTATCGTACATGTAATAACTAAAAAGAGATTCTATAATTACAAAAAAAGATCTAGTAATGAGATGATTATTCTTTCTGAATTATTATTCTTTTGTGACAATAGGTTGCAAAATTGAAACCTTGGTACTTTATTCCTTTTATTTTCACAGAAACACGGATCATAAAAACGCTATACGACAAGAGAACGTGTTTCATAGGATAAAATGGCCAAATGTTTCTTTGAATGGTTTATTCAAATGTTTGAAAAGATCTTCTGAGCATTCTGATGTGGAGGACGTTGAGCAAGATCTGAGTAGATTAGAAAGACCAAATAGAGGCGGAGTGTTGAATCTATACGTAGACACACAGAATAAACACGTTAAGAGAGAACAAGTACAGAATGATACAGATAATACAACAGACACATCAAAAGAAGACTACTTTGTAATGCGCATGTCTACAGCTCCACCAAAGGAAACGGTCCACCATTTCACAGGGCGAGAGGAGGAAGATGACGAGGATGATGATATTGACGATGATAAGGAAGTAGTCTACGTAGAAATGAATTTACAGTGACGTCATAAGTAGAGACGTGAATAAGTAGATAAAGAATTGGGTTGTTTATTTCCAAATGACTAATAGCGATGTGTTTTGTGAATTTATATTTATCCTTATAGTTTTAAGCATCATTTGGTTTAGTTAATTTAATGGTTGGTGAATTGAGATAATTAGGTTGAATACGTTTTATGTATCATGCGATTAAAATAAGTGATTGGTTCATAAATTGAGATAATTAGATTTGATTTGTTAAATCAATTGTGTTTTTCCCTATTTCAATAAGGAACATTTTAATTCATCTAAACAGCTGAAATTTAATACATTATCAAATTTAATTAAAAATTCTGATAAATTGATACATCGATAACCTCACTTGAAAGTTACCTGGTACATGCATGCATTGAAGGCAACGTTGTCCCTTTTATAATAATCTTCACTTCTTTCATAATTCCATTAAATACAATCATGATATTTGGTATCTTTTGTTCAAAACATCAAGTCATTTAATTTTAGGAACATTACAACTGTTTTAACTCAATGTTTGTGCCACATAGTTGTTTTGAATGACTATAAAATTATGTCTGGAACAAATGTTTACTTAAGTTATTCTACTTTGCTAACGGAGAATTCCGATTACTTTGTTAAAACAGTGTTACGTTTATCAGAGGAATTAATCCATGACTGTATCGATTACCATAAATGTAAGGTTAAGGTTAAAATGTAGCGGAATTAAGTATGAAATCGTTCGAAAATGAAATCAAATTTACAATAAAATCAAAGTCCACCAAGATGACACACTGCAAAGCTCACCGATTCAATAGTTGTATTTGATGGTAAGTTATTCTAGAAAATGAGATCAAACGCCCACGAGAAATCTAATAATGATATTTGAGCTGTTTGAATATCCCAAAAGGCTTTTCAAAGACATTTATACCATAAACAAACTCGGAATGTCCGCTTGAGTTGGGCTCAGATAGAGACATTGTGTTCGCTTTTGAAACCGAATATAATGATAACCAGTAACATTCAATTTGATGAAGTGGTATATAATTTTCAATTGGTTAAATATTATTTTCATTTTGCTATACATTAGTGTTCTCGTAAGGCTTTCAAAAAAATTGGGTTTTTGCAAAAGAAAATCTACTAATAGTGTACAAACTTTATGGTCAAATGAAAAATTATCATCATCATCATCATCATCATCATCATCAATATTAAAGCTATAAAATCGTTTTATCAAATTAGGATTGCGTTTGAATAATGTATGACGACAGATTGCGATATTCAACGAGAGCAATTATAAAATAGGTTTTTAGAGCGGTAAGAGAAACCCCTTGGAACCCTGCATTTGTAATTTATTTAATAATAATTTTCCTTTTTTGGGATCAATAATTTTGAAATTGATTAATTTGTCATCTGACTGATTATGTTTTAGTCCAACTTGGTTATATATAGACTTAAAAAGTTCCGTGCATAAATTTAAATTCTTCTCACAGTCATCACGAAAACAATCAAAATGTCCATACGCAACTTGTAAAAACTTTTGTCCAATACGTGAGAACTTCAAACTAAAGTAATGAAGTAATTCTATTAAATATGATGAAAATAAAAGTATTCGCCGATAGAACGTTCATGTTCCCATTTCACGGATATCAGGATGTATTTATACAACTTATTGATTGCTAACACGTGTGAACTATCATAAGGTCATTAATCCAAAGTATGATTGCAATATGCAATTTTGAGGCTAGAACATGGTATATTTATCGCTATATTTGATACATACGCATTATGAATTAGTCGTTTCCAAAATATAAGATTAGAAAATAACTTAGCAGTTTATGCATTCAAAAACAAATGATAAAACGATATATCCTTTTTTCATCAGCTTTCTTTTCAAAATCCACTTCTAAATTTAAATACGTCTATTTTTTAGATATAAAAACCTAAATTATCCAAAGATCTTTTAAAATTAACCTACGAGACAAAACTAAATATGATGACTCGCTTTAAATAAATCGTCCCCTAGCTCTACCCACCCCACAAAACAAAACAAAATTGACAAAATATCATCATCAATAAATATCTTAAGTTGTTGAAAACATCTGACACAACGGTTTATTCCATTTTAAGCTCTCAGCTCTCAAAGTTCAAAAGAACATGGTACACAACAATTCAACTAAAACGTTTCTTCCTTCTTTTCCGAAATGAATTCCAAATATGCGGTATTGCATTTGATCACAATATTTTCTGGAAGTATCTTTTGCTTTGTTGAAAAACAGGAAAATGGAATTTGTGACAACCACACGTACGTTTATGCAGTGATATTTCATTGTGTTTTATTTTATTGTATTTTAAAAAGTAACACCATGAATGTCATCATAACGAGCAAGAATCATCATTTTTTCAGAACCATTCCAACATGCTGCACGGACTATATCTACGATGATGCTATGAAGCAATGTAAAGGCTAGTATGGTTATTTAGTTAAACTTAAACTTCACAAAACTGTTTTGTGTCTGAGTTACAAACAAACCTCACTTCAAGATTTACAAAAAGTGTAGTTCTCTATTTTAGTCTGTGTCGGACGGTTTGGTCCCAATTGCAGTCAAACTTGTCCTGGTGGACATTATGGGAGGAGGTGTATCGACAAATGTGCTTGCAATATCAACCAGTGTGACGAAGTCTTAGGATGTCAGACAACTGCAACCGGTACACACTTTGAACGATCTAAAGCCATTATTTATTTGCATTGATTTATATTACAGACGGGTGCAAAAATGCCACCTTGGCACTTGCATAATTATATTATCCGGCACAGTATTATATATTGACTATCAAGTAGTATTTAAGATGGCTACCGTGTTTACCTCTTTTTTACCCAACATGATATTTACATAATTTGAGTCTTAAAAGTCGTGTTCCTAACTTCACATCAAAGACCGCAGTCCGTGTAACAGAGTATCTAGTCTTACCACCTACATAAATTCCTAATGCCCTGCTTGCTGCTAACTGCTTTCTTACATATCCTTATTTCAACTAGGAAATAACTATTTTCAAAACTATTGTTACAATGGAATTTATTTTTGTCGCTTGAAGTATTTTTATAGAAGTAAATATATCGCACATACCACTAAAAAATGCAAGTATTTAGTGTATGACATATTTGAAATCATTTGTTTTTCTTAATTTGACATATTATTGAAGCGTATTGAGCTTGTTGCTCAGAAAATAAGAACAGTTTTGTAAGCCTATTAGAAGAAGTTTATCTGTACTGAATACCATCAATGTAAGAGGCAACTTGTTGATAAAACAACATCTTTATTCAGGTAACTCAATCATTGAAAAGTGCTACTATGGTGATGTGATTAACTGAAATACAAAGAAAAAAAACATCAGTTCTGATGTTATAAATATGTAAATAAATCACACTAAGCATACGGAGAATAAATATCACTCTAGTAAATAGATGCTCTGTGTTCTTGTAAATAATATTTTTCACTTGTGCACTAGTAAATTAGCAAATATAATGAAACTCGCATTACTAGCAAATCACACAATTCTAAATGACTGACTATATAAATGTATGACTGTGGTTGAGTGCACAAATAATCGCACACAAACAATGAACCTTTAACTTCCGATATTGCCATATAATATAAACATGCTATTATGATACATGTATCTTTAAATTTATATACACATCCCTAGTCATAGCACTCATGCCAACATTCTAACATGTTACTAAAAATACATCTTCACAGTTGAACACTTTTTGTTTACATTACTTTCTGCACAATACACCAGTAGATTTTATGTTAAACCTACCAACTAATTACTTAGTTTTCTCTCACAGAAACATAGTAAATGGTATTCAGCACAGTGACTATGAAAAATCTTAACAACTTGTGCACCCGCGAAAAATTACGACAACAAAACCGAATCCGAAAATATGGAAAATTCTAAAATTCAAACTCAATCCGGAAACATTTTGTATAATGTTAAATTGGTTATAACATTAAGCATAATCTTTTATGTAGAAAGAGCTTGTTGGCCTTACCGTTTTATACATATGTATTTACAAAACAGACTTAATTGGGGTTCTATCCCAATTTAATATCTGTATGAACAATTGAAAACAATCTCTTTCATATTGTTAAACATTAAATTTGTTTTAAGGTAGTACAAAACAGATAAGCTAAGTTTTTCCGATCATTAAATTTTTCTGAAAATTAAAAATATTTTGTTCTTTGGAATGAAATCCATAAATATTTCATATTTGAAAAAAATCTGACCTGGCAATTTTTGCCCACATCGCCCCAAACCTACCATTTGAATCTCCTTTGAGTGGAGTGTAAAATGAAAAAGTCATCATTATGATTTGCTATGCCAATAACTTACTTTTCAAGATATAACAAATGTCTGTGCTGCCTTTTATAAAGGCGACCTTTTTGTTACTTAAAGACACTGAAAAAATTTATTACTGGCAACTTAGGGTAATTTCTGATGTAACATAATGTAAAACAAGCTCTCATGAATAATTCTCTTTGAAGACGAAAATTTGCATCACTTATCAGTCTCTAAAAAAGAAATTGTATATCAAAAATTAAATAAAAAATTAACAGTATGATTGTAATGACCATTAAATTAAAATATAAACAAATAATAAAAATTTGACCGTTGTTTTACATTAATTGAGAATTAAGTATTTTTGACGGAGGTAAAAATTAATCAAAATCCTAGATGACGTCGTCATATTTGACCTTTGACCTTTTGATATGACGTTGAAATTTAATAGATATAAAGTCTAAACACTCGGGATACTTGTGACCAAATTTCAGGTCTTTGCTATGAAAGAAACACGAATACACATTTTTCAATGATAGAAGGCTTAATTGCACAAAAAATGAATACTATTCAAATGTAGGTTTCGAAATTATCAAAATACGCTGTACCTCAATTTTTTTTCTGCCTTGAGTGATTGATGGGTATGATTTATAATGGATTGAAATTAACTTTCACATAATATTTAGCCATTATTTTGTGTATTTGAGAAAATATTTCAAATAATTGATTTCACGGGTGTTTCGTACTACTTTAAACATAGACATATTTTTCACAAACTTGTAAAACGACAGGTTGAATTTGACTTACGTGCCTTCTTTAAAGGACGGCAATTTTTTTTCAGGCATAGAGTTAAAAAGAGGATATTTGGGATTAATTCTACATCTTGCTTTGTTTTTATCAGCTTTCATCATTGTTGTTTTGGTGGGCGTACTTTTCAGAACGGCTTACAGGTATGATTGAACACAATGCGAACACAATATTTTACCGTGGTTGTTTTGTTCGTCTTTATAAAATAGAGTAAATAGCATACCTGTTAGTTTTCTCTTGTCGATAATTGTAAAGAGAGTTTAATATTGTTGAATATTTTCGATATAACATTTCAGATTGAAAAGAGGCGCGAGGACAAGATACGATGCCATGCAAAATAGAAGCAATAGAACAAATGGTATAACAGATTTATTTGCCTATCTCTTGCTCGTTTGTCTGTCTGTATGCGTATGTTTCTTTGTCCGTCTGTTTGTAAGTGCAAGATTTAACATTGAGACGTTGGATTTATTTTCAGTTGGAAACATGTTGATGGTCAATTCTTCGGCAGCATACACTGGTGCAGTTTGTCCAAATAGATCACCTATACAAGGTGTACAACAAAACGATCAAATGTATGGAAATATCATTATACTACATGAACAAAATGAAAAAAAAGTACATTAAATAAACCAAGGATATAATAGCACGTGTCTTTTAAGCAAAGTACACAAATTTGCTTACTTGACTTTATTTAAGGTGACCTTCGTACTATTTTATATTAAATATGTACATATATATGCTATAGAAAGAAAAGAGTAGATAATCTAGGAAACCATACTGAATGTATAATAGCAGAATGGTATTGTCTAAAAAAAATGCCGATTGCAATCTTCATTTGAGTTTGATTTAAAACAAAACACAAGTATCATATTTTTCATATATTATATCTTGTAAACTTTGCTTGAGTTTTACCACAACAATTGTGACATTATTCTAATATGGTAAAATAAAGAAGTAATCAGTGTTGTACTTGAAAATGCCAACTTGTAAGGGAAACGTTTCCTTTATTTGTTATTACCTTTATGCTATATGTTGCAAAATTTCGAGATATTATGAGCTATCTATAAATCATTGTATTGAAAGAGTTTAAACATGTAATTATTTATTATATTTACTGGACGCTTTTCATATGCCTGGCATGGATTGTAAACTGGCTTCTGGTGTTTTTGCCGTCTTTTTTTTGGTGAAAAAGTTTGTGAAAGCTTCATGATATCATAACCACAGGTGTTTTAGTGTCTAATTTTATTTTGAAAAAGTATCTTAATAACCAATAGTACACCATATTAACAAATAATATTTTCATGCTGTTGATGACTATTTTAAATATAATATATAGCTATGCAACGCCCTTGTTTTAAAATAAAACGAATAATACTTAGTCTTTATTCAATCCATCTTATTAATAAATAATAGCTTTGATGAAAAGACGATAAATGGGACAAAATATGTACTCCTGAATTTTAATTTGTGGGCTATTTATCTAAAAAAAATGTGAACCTTAAAGGGACTTGGACACGACACGATTTGAGCTCAATTTTTACAAATTTATTTTTACATTCTAGAATGGTCAATTTGGATGTTTTAAATGCTTTGTCAAAATTTGAAAGTCATATATCGAGTTACAAGCGAGTCACAGAGGGTAGAATTCTTTGTTTTGTAAACAAAGCTTGAGTCCTGATATTGTTTACATGTGTTGTATTGGTTAAAGTCTCAATCTAATGTTGCTTTTTGTTGTTGATAAAATTATTTATGAACACATTGAATAAGTTTATCTTGTTTACCACAAGTTAAATTGTAATTTCTTTACTTTTCAATATTTGTAAACAAATATAAGACTCGAGCATTGTTTACATAACAACGATTTCTTTCCTCTGTATCTCGCTTGTAACTTGACTTCTAACATTCAAATTTTGGTCAATCATTCAAAATGCACAAGTCAACCATTTTAAACATGAAAATCAAAAATAAAATTTTCATCTAAAATCGTGTCTAGGTCCCTTTACGGTGGTGTAGGACAGCTGTTGATATTAATGTGGATTAAAGTACATAATAATTAACTTTTATACTTTCACCGGTTAAGAATTTTAAAATTTTACAATATTTAACCAAAAAATAGGTTTAAAAAGTTTTGGAAAGGTACACATTTTAAAATCCCCTGAGGGATTCGAACTCATGACTTACAGATTCGTTGTTAACCCTCTAACAATTTTGGGAAAGAAACTATTTATAAAATTACACGTGATTTTATTGTTAATTTCGATAAATAGTTTGTCACAACATGGAGGTATCACATACCACCTGGTTTAATTATAGCATTTTAAAAGCATTCAATGTACACGTTAACTGTCTTAATATATAAGCGATATTTTGGCAAGGTTCAGAAAACGTGACAGAAGCCTCGCCCTTTCACGTTATCAACCTTAGCCCAAATATCGCTTATATTTCAAGACAATGCCAAAGTTTTTTTTTGTAATCCTGCAACAAAATGACACAATTAATGGTTCAAACAAGAAAATTTCATTTTACTCATACAAGAACGTAAAGACTTTTATGTTCATTGCAAAAGCACAGGTTTGCAATGAAACATCCATATGTTAAACAATCGTTAAACTTACATGAATATTTATTCACCTGTGTTATAAGAAACTTTTAATAATCTACATACAGACATGTAATATTATTTTCTTGCTTAAAAAAAATAATTGTACGATAAAACATGGCAATCTTGGATTTTATCATTTTTTACATTGTCATCATTTTTTATCACATGAATTTATTTATCAATTATATATATATATGAAATCTTTTTATAACAACCAGGAAGCAATTCTAACAAGCGTGAATATTTATAAACACTTGCAAACGAATATAAAAAAAAAATTGTTTATGTTTTCTTGATCAATAATTAATCTATTAACCTTTGCAATAAAAACCAGGAAGTAATTATCGTTAGCAGTGATATTCTTAAACACTTGTAAACTGATATGAACTATGCTATTTGGAATAACATAAATCATGAACATAATTCATATCGAGAGGTTCTAATATTTCGCTGATATTTGATCATCAATTTGTAAGAGAATGTTCTTGTAAAAACAATATAAGTTCATCGTAATACCGAGGATAGTTTTTAGTATAAAGTGGTTTATCTTTATAATATGTTTTACGGTGCGACCGTTGGGGCGAGCGCAACATGTGATCAAACAATGAATTATGATAAATCAATAAAAATAAAATTAACAACGTAAATGAATTTGATTGCAAAATAAAATAAAACGTACCTATTTTTTCAGTAAATTTCCATTATTCATAGTTTATAAGATTTCATAGGTTATAAGATTTGTTATTTATTTATTTATAAGTAGAACAATAGTTTAATCTCAGATACAATGTTGTTGAATAATAAAGATTTTAAAATAAATGTTCATTGCACTTTATCTCCTCATTTAAAGTGATTGTAACGTCAGTTCATCCCCTTTTTTGCAGTCGACATTTTTTCTTATTAAATTTCATTTTTTTAATTTACGTTTAAAAATAATTGCTTATCATATTAAAGGAACATGGAGATGCCCCCCCCCCCTCCCCTTGGGATTGTGAGC
>WFKH01010931.1:69152783-69220784 GCA_016163765.1 Magallana hongkongensis
GAATAAAATAAATGTGAGCATTCATCCAAATGAGTGCAAGTTACAACCGTTTCCTATATCTGAAGAAATGTCCTCATTCCTTAGCTTTGCAAGATATTGAGAGGATTTTGGTAATTTCAGCAGATTTACAATAACTTCTGTTTGAGTAATTTCCCCTTATTGTGACGTCAAAGTTCACGTTGGTTAAGTGTCGTCTGACTCTTTAAAACTCCCCTGAGAAATAAAAGTAATCGAAGTATACTGTTTTATTTACTTAAAAAAGCATGATGTTCTTAAAATTACACATCTTATATGCTTCTCAAAAGTTTTACTTTGATTCTCGCTAGAACGTGAGGTTGGAAACCATTGGTACTATGAATTGTAGGTCAAAATTTACTGACGCCGAAAAAATCTATCGGATCAATGTGCAAACCTTTGTGACGTCACTCGATTATTTTTGATTGAGAGTGTACTGAGGTGAACTTTAGCGGTAACATTGACTGTATGCCGTATACATCGTTATTGTTATTATTGTCTTGCTGATTCTCGTGAGAGTGTGAAGTGATAAAAATCGGCATGATTACAGGGAACTACTGGGACGATTAAAACAATGCATTACTGGTCCGATTTACTGACGCAAAAAAAACCCCGTTGAATGAATGTGCAACTAGTCCGAATTTTCTATTCACACACGCCTTGCCGGTAAAGCTCGCTTCGCGCCGGCGCTGCGCGATGGCGAGCTGCGCTCGCTATTATTTACTGAAGTAATGAATGGCGAATCATGCAAACACGGACATTTGATTTATTAATGAGCCTCATAGTAGGTATAACATATGGTCACTGGCACATTTTGATGGAGATTATTTGTTCAACCTCCTTCCAAGTAGCATTTTCTCTCTACAATGCCTTAATTCTTACCCTCTTTGTGCTCTGACTTAAAGTCATAGAACGTTGAGGTGTACATAAAGCGGCATAGGTGGTCGTGGAAAATAAATAGACGATTTCGTTGTAACGACCCACCGCGAACTCGAATATTACATGTACTTATGAAAATATATACGTTCAGACATCTTGACAAAATGTAGCTTTGATATAACGATGAAAAAAAGAAAAGAAAATAAATATTCAAAATATGTAAAATATGATGCAAAAATATTCTGAAATTGAATTACACGAGGAAAATACAAGAAATTTCGATAACTGGTCCAGTATCATGAAAAAAAAGATTTGATAATCCTATTGAATTTTAGACTCAAATATTTGAAAATCTGTTAACTATGCAAAACATATTTCAGTATGACAAGTGTTTTGTAATTAATATTGTTCAAACATATCGTATTTATGAAACTCTTGGAATGACAACCAGGAAGATATTTTGTATAAATGAACGTTCAGGTAACACTTTAAAACATTTAGAAGCAATACTCTTTAAAGTGCAATTGAAAATGATTTGTATGGAGTAGGAGATTCAAAGTTCGGCTAATACAGAAAATGAGATTGGATTATATCTAATTTGTTAAAACATTTTTCGATAGTGTTTTGTACATGCTCATACTGCATCTGTCTACCTGTATTCTATTTTCAAGTTAAAAACGAAAATCTGATAAATAGTACCTTAGGTGTCGTTTTGTACCATAGCTCTTAACGCAATTTGAGCTGTATTTTTAAGAATTTTATGGGATCAAATCTGCTTTTAAAATTATTCTGCATATAGCTTGCAACCTTATAATTTTGAAGGTTAAAACGAATCATTAAATTTTATCACAAAAAAGAGTTTTCTATGAAGGAATTTTTAGCTCACCAATTTTAGTATAGAACGACATAATGCAATTTTGCTTCAGTCAAGACCAACACAAAGGAAATAGCTTTCCCCCCACAGAAAGATGACTAACAGAAGTTTATAAGCCATGATATCCATGTAATTCTAGTAATAAGTTACAGTTTTGCAAGAAAAAATTCCGACATCAAAATTACAGCTTATATTGCTTAAAGCTAAAACAAACTTATTATTCAGTCACCGAAAAAGGATACGTGAACAGATAACATTCAATTGCATGTTACAATCGTTCAATCATTTTTCATGTATTTCAACATAAAAGTAATATTCAAAAGTATGAGACAATCACGCATATTGCATTCTTATTAAATTTATTTTGGTAGGGTTAATTGCTAGCATTGCAGTTCTTGATAGTCAGATAACAATTGTATGGATTTCTAGATATCATGTATGAAATAGATCTTGGGTTTCCATGGTAACATTCGCATATGGGCTGGAAAAGAGCACAAAACATTGTTTCTCAAAAAAATTATGCAAACTTGGCCACTATCATACATAGTTTTTACAAAAGTTAAAATAGATAAATTTTAATAATATATCTTGTGTTACGTATACAAACTAGAAACTCTTAAGAAAACGTGTATTCACGAAAATCCAAAATTACGGAGATTTCTCGCACAAAAGTCTCTTAATTCACTGTTAATTCATACGAATCATTTTTTTCTACTGGTAAATATCTTCTGTATAGTTAAATTTAACAGAGCTTCAAAATGATATTAATATCTTGTGATAAGAATAATTACATAATTGTCGACCTGTAAAAATTGATTTGCTATCAACACGGAAATAATTTTCCTGATAAAAGAAATGCAACACATTTGTTTTCGTCTTATTTTGCATAAAAAATTAATTACATTTAGAATTCTCCAAAAATTCCGTTCTTGCAGCAAAACTCAAATTTTAAAAATGCATCTCATGTTGCTTTGAATTCTGCCAAAAATGTTATCTAGTAAGCCGAAACGTACCGGTTTTCCTAGAAAAAAGAACGGACAATCAAGGTTAGTAGAAATTCATTAAATAAACCAAAGTCCAAAGAGATATTGATATAAAATGATCCAACTTCAACACTTCTTCCTTTTATCCAAAATGGTTTTGATCTATGTTGTACTGCCCCTGATTGCAATACTATTTACAAATATTTGTAGTTCTGCTGAGGATTTACAAGACGGAATTTGCAAATTAAATTTGTTGTACTCTTTGTACAATAAAACTGGTCACATTCTATCTGTTATAATTTTCTAAAAAATTAGATTGCATGTGAAATGTACAAACATGTTTTTCAGAATTATTCCAGAGTGCTGTACAGACTTTGAATACTTTAAAGCATTGCATAGGTAAGTGTATATATATATATATATATAGGATCTCTCATAATTTGCAATGGTATATGATTTTTATCCAACGAGTTGTGTGTTTTCTATCCCCGAGCCTTAGCGAGGGGATAGAAAACACACAACGAGTTGGATAAAAATCTATACCATCGCAAATCATGAGAGATTCTTTTTATCACATGTTTTACCACAAGTTAAACCTCAATTTTTTGTTAAACCTTTTAAATCTTTCTGTAAACTTTATAATTGTGAGCCGCACAACACATTCACTACAAGACGTCAACAACTTTATGCATGGAAAAAGTTCCTTGAGGAATAACAAACAAACATTTCATTTTCTGGTATATTTTTATCAATTTATAAAAATATTGAAACAGCATTAAGTGCTGCACATTTATAACTCTACGCCTTTCAACTGAATTGTATTGTTACTTTTTCGTTCTACGTCAATAATCTGCCTGAAGCTACGTAATGTTTAATTATGACGTCACGTGGCGTAAGAACACAAAGTGGAATATCAAAAATTTATCCCATGAGTGATATCCACCGTATATTGAGATAAACATGTGATATATATATATATATATATATAGTTTTTAAAAAAAAATCTTTATAGAGTGTCAATGTGAAAAATAAATGCAGTACTATCATTACTTTTTAAACAGTGTGGAAATTATTATTAACATGGTGTGTAGATGTCCTAACATGGTTCTTACGTGGTTCATAAATTCAATATGGGACAAAAGCGAAGCTCGAAGTACTGACCACGTATTAACCCCATAAGGTGAACTATAAATCATGTACAAGTACATCTTACCGATTTTTTTTTGCTTGTATAATTAATGAAACTATAGCAATTCAATGTTTTACAAAAATATCACAACTTGAATTGGTAAAAGAAATGATGTCCTAATACTGTAAGGATGTGACGGCTTGATACTGAAGGGGAAATACATCTTGTAGCGACTGTGTATAAAATATGTTTGGTCTCTGCGTGACTGCTGTTGGCCAGTACTAGCATTCTTCTTACAAATAAGCAGAGAGGGAGATATAATTTTTAACCCAAAACATCAAATTTTCCATTCCAGCTTGTGTCGGAAGGTTTGGTACAAGTTGCAGTCAAAGTTGTCCTCAGGGGTACTATGGAAGACGGTGTAAGGAAACCTGTTTCTGTAATATCACCCTGTGTGACAGTGTTTTAGGATGTTCGGAAGCTGCATCGGGTAAGTGGCTGTATAAACTAGGTGCCGGTTTGAAAGGACACGTATTTAAAAAATATTCGTAAAAATCAATTTGCACTTTCTTTAAAATATAGTTTGAACAGATGAAAAATGACAATAACAAATTGTCAACCATCTCAAAAATCTTATTAAGGTGGCTCGACACACCAATGCATTATTTGATGGATCGATGAAGAATCATTTTTGAGAAATGATTATACAAAAATGACACCGATATCGGCTTCTGATTATTATATATGAATTTTTTTGTATTTTTTGATAGAAACCGGAAACATCGTTTTAGCTGCGAACAAGATATATTAGAGCTAAAAATTTGTAATCAATTAATGCACAATACAATTATCTATAAATACATATCAAAAACGGCCAGATAAACTTTGAAATATTTTTGTAAAAAAAAATATTTATGAAAATGAAAAACAAGAATTTTTAAATCTATGGATAAAAACTGCAGATAAAATGTTACTCGCATTAAACAATTGCTGTACAATCATATTTCAACAAGAAATTGAAACGAAATAGTGAAATTAAAGAAAAAATGGAAAATTTTAAAATCGAACCGATCCCGATTGTAATTAAACTGATCCCGAACGAAATCACATAAAGTTAGAATGAATCAGAATTTTGCAAAAAATTTCAGGTTGTTCAGCTGTAAAATGGTTTCGTCATTTACTAACTTTATAATTTATATCAATTCCTTAGAAAAAAACTGCAGTTTATTTGTAAAATTTCAATTTTAAAATAATTCTGATCGGGATAAGTTTTTTTTCAATCGGGATCGGTTCAAATTTGATAAATTTGATAAATAGCAATTTTTCCAAAATTTCGCATTTTCGTTTCAATTTCTTTGTAAAATATCATTGTTTAGTTAAGGTATCCGATCCATATTAGGACCTAATTTTTCTAACCTTGAATATCCATCATGTATTAAATACTCTGATATTAATCTAAAGCAATTTAGAGTAGAAATAGATTTACCGAGAGAAATTTTCAAAAATATTATTAACTAAGCAGTAATTAATTAATGAAGATTGCATTAAGGTCTATGGGGACAAGCACATTTTTTTAAATAAAAAAGTAAATACTAAGAATATCAAAAAATGCTTCGGTGGAAAGATGTATTTTATCATTAGGAATACAAAAACAATTGAAAATAAATTTTATACCGTGTACATTTTTTTAGAATTAATTTTTATATATTAAAAGCAAAGGGGAGCAAATCTTCAAGAAAAAGAAAAGGTCATTAATTAGGACACATTCCACTCTTACATATTGATACTTAAACATGAAAATTATGTCCAAGTATACTGAGTATTTAGCCCATACATATCTGTTATGCATCCAGATTCACTGAATCTGGGGCTATTATGGATCGGATACCTTAATAGTTTATGTGACTATATGTTATTCTTTAAATTTTATCCATAGATTAAAAAGATATTAAAGAATTCAATTTTGATTTTCAGAAATATTTTTTTAATTAAAAAATTAAACACTTGACCAAACGATCTTTGGCATGAATTTATTCATAATTATATTACACATTAATTGACACCAAGTTTTAAGCTCTAATATATATTTTGTTTGTCCGCTATTTCATTGAAAAAATACAAAAAAAATTCATATAAAATAACCGAAAGCCGATATTGATCTCTGTTTTGTGGAATCATGTTTCAAAAAAGATTCTCTATCGATCCATAAAATAAAATTTTGGTGTGTCGAGGAACCTAAATGCAATTACATACTCTTTTGATTTCAGAAAATGAAATGAAAAAAGATAACTAAATGTAAAAGAATTATTACAAAATCTGTGTGACAACAAACATTATTTTGATATCGGCATGATATGAAACAAATTAAGATTAATATTCAAATGAAAGTCAGTAATTTTATTATTCAGTCTTTTGTGCACCTTTAATAATGAATTTTTTTTTTATTAAAAAATAAGTAAGAAAGCTACGTTGTATATATATAAACTGTATTGGAATTGTAAAAAAAATGCTGTAAATGTAGGCTAACAATTATTGAATACATTACAATCATATTTTTTACTCATACTAACGTTTTAAGTTTTACTAAGTGAGAATATGATGATTACAATTGTGTAAGAAAACACATAACCTACAAACAATTTTGAAATATGATTTGTATCTCGTATTTAAAAACAAATGCAATAGTAACTAGATCTCGTTACGAGTAACGAGTAGGTCTTCCGTCCGATTTGTTTTATATGATGCAATGAAATATCGATACTCTCTGCCAAATCTGAGATCACGTTGAAACTATGTTTTTGTCTCGGGACCGGAAACGGACGAACGGAAGTGATTAATGAAAATAAAAGCTGGTATTTCTTGTATATTTGCCTAGTGAGCATCACTGTTTATCAGGCTAGATAAAACACCCAAGAAAGTCTATTAAACTTGTTAAAAACATGAATTGTTTGAACCCTTCTGGTAAAAATCGGAAGTGACGGTTGACATAATAAAACGCGTTAAACACATTTTCAATCAAATGTCAATCATTCATAAAAGTTTCGTGTCTCAATCACTTACAGTGACTAAATCTCGCGAGTATCAAATCTGTAAAAAGGAAAGCTACCTAAGATATTTGATATATCTTGCCGGAAGTAAAATATGTTTGCTTATTTAACATTGTATAGACAACATATATAAGAATTTATACTGATTTAATCATTCCATGTAATATAAATAAAATAAGATAAAAAAAAATTGAGGTGCTTCCGGTGACGACCGGAAGTTAAGACGAATCACACAAAATAATGTCAACACAGATACATACATAGGACTATCATCCCACAAAGTTTGGTTGTTCAAGTCGTCACCGTTTTTGAGATCTCGTGGAGTCAATGTTTTTTGTCTCTGGGCAGGAAACGGAGGAACGGAAGTGCTCAGAGAGAATAAAAGTTTGTGTTTTTTTAATACTGGATAACTGTACTTAATTGTTTATCAATTTTACTAAAATTGTCACACAAAAACAGTTAAACTTTCAAACAACCTAATCTATTTGAACCCTTCCGGTGAGACCGGAAGTGACGGTTGACAAAATAAAGGTGGTTAAAGGCATTTTCTATTAAATTTCTATCATCCATGTAAGTTTCGTGTATTGATCACTTGCACTTTCTGAGATCTCGCGGGTAAAACATTGGTTTAAAAAAGGCTATCTGAGATTTTTGAGAAATCTCACCGGAAGTAGAATTTTTTTGTTTTTATTACATCGAATAGATGACATATGTAAGGCTTTATACTTATATTTCAAATATATGTGAAAATAAATTAAATGCGTAAAAAATAGTTTTTGAAGTGCTTCCGGAGACGACCGGAAGTTATGACGAACAAAACAAATTAGTTTGAAGACATCTACAACTATAGGTCTTTCATCCTACAAAGTCTGAATGCTCAAGTCCTTATCATTTTTGAGATCTCAATGTCACAAGCTTTTTGTCGCGGGACAGGAAACGGAAAAAAGGAAATGAATTTTAAAAAAAATGAAATAACTAAATGCAGATATTATTATTTTCTATAATTCCTGAAAATTTCAAAAAAAATTGTTAAGCCGTCTCTGAGAAATCTTGTGAACAAAAAAAAAAGGGGGGGGGGTGAATGTCAAAATTGGTACCCAATTTTCGAGCCATGGCGAGCTCTAAAAAATGGCGCCACTGGCGAAAAACAAAAACATTCGGAACAACTTTAAACTATGGTCTACCTATCCTGAAAATTTCATATCCATATCTCTGATAGTTTTTTAGTTTTTGTGTGCACAAAGTGGGTCGAAAAACTTACAAAATCAGCGATAAATCGGTACCGGAAGTGACGACCGCAAAAATATTAATAACAAAATAAATTCAAAGCACTTCCAATCATCTGTGAAAAAATTCTTGAAATCGGTTGGATAGTTTTCGAGGAATCGCGTGCACAAAATTTGTGGAAAAAAAAAAAATAATAATAAGAAACAGTACGAAAACTATAAGGTCTTCCGTTGGAAACGGAAGACCTTAAAAAATACACAATCATGTTTTGTTTTGACATGGCTCATCTATGAATGTTTTTGCAAACAATCTGCTAATGATTCAATTCTGTGCATATGCTTTACAAGCATTACTACGTCCAACTAAATGCCAGAGATAGTGGCTAAAATATGACTTTCAGAGATATAGCCATAAAACTCACACTGTATCCAATTATTCTGATCGCTTCATTAAAGAACAAATTTAACTCAAATGCTAACATACACTTCAAGATGAATAAGTAAATAATTATAAAACTTGTTTTAATAATTAGAAGATGCACACTATATTGTGCAAAAGATGATATGACATACATTCCCATACAAGAGTTTTTTATGAACTTTAAAGCTTAACTTTTTTCTCAAAGTGATTTATTTATATCTACCGAGTATGATTCCCTCTATTTCATTTGGAAACTTATAGTTAATTCATAGCTCTCTAGAAACAGCCAGAATGAAATCTACACGCCCCGTTTATCGATTGGCTGAAACTTGCAGCGACCAAAGAAAAATCACGGACTGCACAAAATAATCATGAAGATGTCAGACTCAAATTCCCATAGGAGACGATTAGGCTGTTTCTTTAAGCTAACGTACTGATGAAAATTAACAGTAATTTAGTGAATTTTACTTACTTTTTACAATCAATTTATTAATTTGTTAAAAGAAAGATGTAAATAATAAAATGCTTTCTTTGATGATTCATGCGGGTTATGAAGGTAGCGATCATTGCAGAAACAAATTACATAACCCGCTAACGCGGGCTATGTATTTTTTCTGCAATGTCGCCACCTTCATATCGCGCATGAATCACCAAAAGAAGCATTTTATAGTTTAAATCCCTTTATTTTATATATATTATAAATATTGACAACTGCATAGAAATTGTTTCTGTAAAAATACGTGAGGCATATGTTTCAGTCGTTACGTTTCCGCTGATACAGTTATCAAATGAATAATTCATAGATTTGGATACAGACGAGAAATCAATGTCATGACTGTTTAAACATCTTGCATTGTCAGTACTAGCAATCGTCATAATTGTGCTGATGATCTCACTTTTAAGAGTTATTTACGGGTAAGAAAGAACTTGATAATTTATCAAACGAAATATTTTACATTGTGTTATTCTAATGTCTTGATTTAAACTGAAAAAAAGAAACGTTACATCTTGGGTATTACGTTTGATATTATCGATATTATAATTTTCATTTGCAGATTGAAATTTAACACCAGAACAAGATTCGGTGATGGTAACAGTGCACGAAATGGAACGAATTGTACGACAAAACAAACTCTTTATCTTTCTCTATTTCTCTCTCTCTCTCTCTCTCTCTCTCTCTCTTTCATTATACCGTCCAATTGAGACGCTTGATCCATTTGCCGTTGACATAATTTTAGATGAGGGCATCATGGCCGGTTCCTTAGTTAGATACTCTGATGTAGGTTACCCAATTAGGTCACCGGAACCAGTTGTAGAACAAAAAGACGTAATATACGTAAATATGATGATGCTTCAGAAATTAAGTAAAGGAAGGTAAAAATGCAAACGATTAAGACTGTTTGTAACATTTTAACCTATCTATATGATTTACTTTATCCTTTTTACCATCATAATTTTTTTATATGAATTATAAAGATTGTAATATTATCTTATATAATTTGCTAACTACATTAATATTACATACTCTCTTATAATTTCATATTCATTAAGTTGTAATATCTGGATGTTTGTAAACAATGACCTCTTTGTTTACTTTTTGCAGGGGACAGGATTGAAGCTGGTGATTAGTTCTGTGTGTATGACCAAAATTTGACGCCATAGCAAACTAAAGAACCAAATAATCAAAATAAAAACCGAACCAGTCCAATTAAATAAAGTTAAGGGGAACATACGTTCCGTAGGACCTATATGGCTTAACAGATCTCACAATTTACCTCTATTTTATTGCATATGTCCTTTTTACGTAAAAATAAATAAATAATTTTGTAAAAATGAGGTATTATGAAAATGTCACTATTCTGATCTTGAGTTACAGTGTTAAAAATGTATTATATTGATTTAATTGAAACATTATTTAGGTTCAATTTATGTCCTTACTTTTTATTTAGAAAGATATTGTTTACAATGAAGAGCAAATTGTTGCCATATTCAAATACTAGTATAAAATAAAAGACTAACATAATAAAATGCATCCTAAATTAAACGCTGTTGGTTCTAAAATTTTCCATTATGTTTTGCTGTGAATATGTATGATAATCAAAGGTAATCCTGGAAAATTTGTACCAATTTGAATATATTATATCAATATGCATACAACTTCTATGTTTTGGCAAGTAAAAATCATTTATTGAAAAGTGGGTTTATCTGTTCTTCTTTTGATTCGACAGAGAACATTTCTTCAACGTCATCGAAAACCTAAACTATCCTGAATACTCCCTAGCAATGGCAGCATTATACATGCTAAAGCGTGAAATTTTAACTAATGAAGCCAAACGCTAATCTTCGATTAACATGTAAAATTTTGATAGACGTGATTATCCGGATATACTCCGCCATGTTTTGTATTGGGAAACAGCAGAAAGAACTGTTAACTACAACAAATTCTAGCTAACGTGGTCCAAAATCAACATTATAAAAAGCAAGAACATCACAAGTGTAAGGTTAATATTTACATCAATAGTTTGATAATACTCGTAAACCTATTCAAGCAATACACTTGGAGCGAAATCCAAAATGTTTGAAAATCATTAAAGTTTGAATTTCAAAGTTCAATTGATGTATGGTATTGTACATAAGCAATAAAAACATTTGGTTGCATCTAGTAATGTAATTGGGTATATATCGAATTAACGATTGGCAGTTTTAAAGTTGTTAAATATTGCAGATACTGGTAACTCTTGAAAATGTAAACATATATTTTTTTAATATTACAAGAAAATATTTTCAAGTATTTTGATGTATATTGTAATATCTATATGGGTTAAGATTGAGTGAATTGTTCTCAATAAACATAATATAACATTCTAGATAATAATTTAATTAAGATTTTTTTTTGTTTCACTAATATTGAATAATATCTGATCATCGCATACAACGCCATCAAACAAGACGGAACAAAACAGCTTTAAAGTAATGTCGAGATCAAGTTTCCAAATGTCAACAAGAATGATGGTGTGACGCCCAGACCGGTTCAAATACCGGCGCTAGATAACTCAGTTGGTAGAGCACCTGACAAGAAAATTCAAGGGTCCCGTGTTCGAATCACGGTTTGGTCGGATATTATTTCTCTCATCCTGTTATATTTGGTGCTGTGACCTGCCCCTGGAACTGAGAGTTATCTTCTGCCAGGGGAGGAACCTGGGGTAATCTTCGAGGGCGAGAACCATTTAAGGAGGGAGGAATGTAGTAGTTGGGGCTATATGGACTGTGGATATCGGCATGGGTAACTCAGTTGTACAGCTCCTGACTAGAGTTGCAGAGGTCCTAGATTCGATTCCCGGTCCAGCCATATGTTTTCAATGTATCTATGCTAATTCCTCCTTTTCTATTCCAAAAGAAATAAAAACAACAAAACTCTTCTTTTTCAAAATTGAAGAACATCGCACTTTTATGGTTAATGGGTTTTGTTGCATTATCCTTGTTACTGCTGACCGGGGGTGGGGGATGAGGGTTGTAACTAGAGAGCGAATGTACAATTTCAACGTTTATGCTTATTGTTTTCATTTTCAAATACAATTGAACATAGTTAATAGTAATAACCGGATCTTGCCCTTTTCTTTCAAAGTGTTGCAGTGATTACAATCTTAACAGTAGCCTCTATGATGATACAACTATAGGAATATGCGGAAGTATATGTGCATACATTCACCACTATATAAACATCTTACAAGTACGGAGAGATTCATTGTCTCGATATAAACCCCCCCCCCCCCATAAAAACCTCTTAAATACACATACCTGTAATGTGAATATTTTGAAGAGGGTTCCAGATTTGGCAAACAATATTCTACCCGTTTCTCTTACAGATATTTAGAGTTTAAGGTATCTAAATCCTCAATGCGGTTGTATCAAGGATTCAATGAGAAGTACATAATTGAAAACCTGTAGACAAAACATACTTAACAAAAACAAAGAAAAAGAAGGCAGTATTTATCTCTCTGAGTTAGGGTTTATTTCTTATTACTTTTTTTGCGCTTACAATGCAGTTTTCACTGTATTGTCATTTATTGCCAATATTTCTAACTAAGCGGAATATTAACATGAAATATTCTTTTAAATTATTCACAATAATCAGATAAAAATGGCGATTAAAAAAAGCAGTATGAAGTTGCATAGTTTTTACACGACCTATTTGTACTAAAAACTGGCTTGTTTTCAGTAATGACAATTTAGTTCGATATACAAACTTTTGCATATCAAGACTTTTATAAATCCAATACATTTTGTCTGGATATGTCCTCTGTATTTAATTGACGACATTATAAAACATTGGTAAGTGTTGTATATTTTTAGAGAAAAGGGCTACAAAAGTAAATTTCTTGCAAAGTTTGTTTCAAACATTTTCAGACTCTTTCCCTTTTGTTAGCAAGTTTTTGCGCTGTAAGTCTTTAATATCAATTTCTGATGATACTCAGGGTTTACAGAATATATTTGAAACAAATCACAAACGGAAAGTTTGTGTGCAAACAATATTACAATATAATATGTGTTCATTCCATTTTGCATATCAATATTTAAAAATCTAACCAAAAAAATATGATTGGAAAATACAACGTTAGAAGTTACGAGTAGACATGGCTTTGTAATTGAAAGTAGTGTTACTTTCTATATTTCAGGATATGATAAAACAAAAAGATTTTACAACTACTTGTAATTGGGACAGATATAATAAATCACTCTGTATATAAATAAAACGAGAGTTCTCTCTCTCTCTCTCTCTCTCTCTCTCTCTCTCTCTCTCTCTCATTCTTATGTTATGAGATATAGAAATGAGACGTTTGTTCCATTTGTCCTTGACTATTTTCAAATGAAGACATAATGGCTAGTTGCTAAGTTGTAAAATTAATGAATTAAAGAGACAACAAATGTGAGTTCAGACTGATAGGATTAAAAAAAAGCTAAAATAAAATTTACTAACCAGATATCACAAAAGTACATGTACTTAAAAGAGGTAGTTAGGAGTTTAAGTAGGGATATTGTAACGGTAAATCATTGGGACGGAAATATAGTTGAAGTGATTTACCTGTTACTCGAAATCATTCTTTATCTTGTTTACGATAACAAAGCAATTACTGAGTAAGAAAGAACTCCACGTGTCTTTATCATCATAATATCATCATAATATTAAAAAATAAAATAAAAATTACCTTCTTATTAATAAACTAGTATGATATTTCTAACAATTAAGGCAATGTGAAGATAAAGGTTATAAAAATATAAAAACCATTTACGTACCATCCAGTTATTCATTACAGTTCTGATGACTAGTCTGAAAGCTGTAACTATAGAACGTATGTACAATGTCAACGTTTATATTTTGTTCTTCGTTTTCAAATATAATTAATCATAATAAAACGGTTATCACTAGGTTTTCCTTTTTTGTAAACAGATTTCTTTCAAAGTGTTGCAGTAGTGATGATCTGATTAGAACACACAATGATGAAACCAGTATAAAAATATGCCAAGGTCCGTATGCATATATTTGTTCTATATAAGCATCTTGTACGGAAAGTTTTGTTCTCAATATTTAGGACACATATTTTACCAAAAGAAAACCGGGATACAATTATTAAATGCACCATTAATAGTTATGTTTTTGCTCTAGCCTGTATTGGACGTTTATGTAGACCAAAATGTCCCCAAGGATATTATGGAGAGCATTGTAATCAACCCTGTCCCTGTGATGCTGACTTATGCGACGATGTGTTTGGATGTGTAACTACTGGTATATGGATGCATAAAATAAAATAAAATAATACTCAGTATGTTGTAATTTAGAAAAAAAAGACCTTTTCTGGTGAAAACCAGTTATTGTTTTCATATATTTGTGATATAAGGTCTGCTTCTTGAGGTCACGGGAATTTTTTTTCGGAGATTATTCGTTACGTTTTCGTTATCTATCTGTATATTGTGAATATGATGCAGATGATTCTGATTTAAAAAAAAAAGACATTGTTTTATCATTTTTCTGAGGGGCTATTGAGTTTTCAATTTATTTCGAAAATTGTTTCGAAATTATTCTGATCCATACTAACGTCGAACTGACTTTATTGCATGCGACTTGCATAACTGAGTGAAGGTATACTTTTGATTATAAATAAAACGTTGATATGTGCAATCCAATCTGGATTTTAACTTTGCAAATGCTTGTCAAAAGAGATGTTTATGATTTGAAAATATAACGTTTTGTTTTCACAAATCTTTATTCAGTTATAGATTAGAATAAGATCAATACACATACTACTCGATTAATACTTTGTTTAGATAAATTGTTTCTCATATTCATTATTTTTTTTTCTAGAGAAAATGTCTACATCCGAAGAAGAAAGTTCCAAAGGTACATGTTTATCAAAAGTATCTTGTTGAACCTTTCTTCATAAATTATCTCCCTTATATTTGCTATACCTAACTTTAGCGCCTTCTTCTTTAAATAATTTAACTGTAAAGTGCTATTGCTTTTCGTCAAATAGTCTATATAGGCATTAATGTGAATTTGTTCATGAATTGTATGGCCAGTAAAATAATGCACAATTATTCTTAGAACAAAGACACGATATTAATCGTAACGTAATCAGAAGCAAAGTAGTTTCGACCTCTTCTCTTTGATATTATGTGAACAGGAATTTTTTAACCTCTAGGAATGGTTTTTGAATTATCTTTGTCTGCATCAATATTCATCATAATTTTGCTAATTGGCGTAATACTTAAAGTGGTTTACAGGTAAGACAGGTAAGACAAGTTTTATTTAAACGCACATACTCGAACATAATGGTGCGGTCACACTATGCGATTTTCATCCGATTTTCTAATCCGATTCGTTTTTTACTAAAATCGTATGGTTTGACCACAGTCAAAAGCTGGAAGCAAAGTCTAAAGTTTAAAAATCTACTTGCGTCGGATTTTTACTCGACTTTCTGGTGAGAGTCGTGACATCACAATGACTTTCCTCCATTGAATAATCATGAGGAATCAACTGTTTTAATTAAACCGTCGATTGCTAGATCGTATCGTGTGATCACCTCAACAATCGACTCAAATCATTTTACCTCGCACGTCGATTAAAAATTAGATAAAAATTTAATATATGATTAAGTTCATTTTTACATTATTAATACATAAATATAATGACTTGAATAATACATCCCAGAGCGAGAAAAAATAAGACAAGATACTCAGAAGTCTCCACTGGAAGAGGTGCAATAAACGGTTTGTAAATTGTCTCTTTTCTTTCCTTACATTCCTGGTTTTTTCTCGTAATAATTCGTTTTGCAAAAGGCTTTCTATATTTTGCCATCTGTTTTCATCAGAAGACATAACTAGAGATTCTCCATTAATCTATGCCGCAGTAGTGCGTCCCAACAGAACACCGGCCGGGAGTGTAGAACAAAACGACCAAATGTACGGAAATACGATGAAGCTGCAAAATCTGAATCAGGGGAGGTAACAAAATACAAAGACTTGCCTTGTTTCATTTTAGTAGTTAACAGTTTGCGACGATAAAATTGGCCATTTTACACTCGAACACTGCTGTTATAGCCTTCCTAAAATAAATATGTATGATTTAGCCAATAGGAGAACTTTCACAGTAAACGTCATGTATTCGACACCTTTCGGCACGCATTGCACCTTGCACTACTTTATTTACTATGCAATGTCAACCTCATTCAAATACTTAATTAAAAGTAGATTACTAAAAATGTTACTCTTATCCGTTTGCAGTGAAAATAAAATATTTATAAAATTACATACATAATGATTCAAATTACGTTTTTCTTCACATATGCGTAAGATTATTTATCGGAAGTATTATTCGCCAACTAAAAGTAAAGCTTATTCATGCCTTGCTATTTCGGAAATCATAAAACGGTGCTACATATAGTTTATTTCATGTAGCATAATGCTTTCGTATTACATTAACAGAGCTGACCAATGATAATACATGCCGATCATTCCTTTAAAAGGAATACTTGTTTCACCTTTTTATGCATATTTGACAGGGACACGACTATGAAATGCCTTGATATCAACATCAGTAATAATCCAGCAAATGGTTAAGTATATACTACCCTGATCAGAACATGATTAAACAATTTAATTATTTATTTTATAAGTAAAAGTATATGAGAAATTCTTACTGCTATTCTTACAAATGAATATATAATTTTTAATAGAGGGTCTGAGAATTGGTTCTTCGACAACCTACTCCTTTGTGAGAAATCCTGACAGGACGTTATCACTGGATTTAGGACAGTTCGACCAGGAGTATGGGAACATGACAACGCGTATATAGACAAATTGAGGAGAACATTTTTTAAAGAGACAATTTTTTTTATAGATAGAAATATAGGTGTACTTTACACAAGTCATTTGCGGTATGTTATATTACATAACTTACTGTTTCGACTTTCATGAATTTAATTTTGATCATATCTGTTTGTACATGTTGATTATGTCAGAAATGTAATATAGTCTTTCGAGGTCATTCTGATAGAAACGAAATGTGACAATATACTAAGAATAAAAATCCATGTATTGATTTTAAAGAAAAAAAATAATAAAATGAATTATTCTCTAAATTTATCATTCTGCATTCATCCTATGTTTTTCCTTTTATTTCCATGAGCTGGATGTGATATATTCGAAAAAATAACTTATTCAAAGGATTTGCTTCTTTCCAAATTAAAGAGAAGAATTACTCTTATGCTAAATCGCTTATCTTGGACTAGTTTTATGAGCTTACATTGTCCAAACATTGATAATTACTGGTTTTAAGTAATATGATATTACGCTTTACATTTGATGGTCTTTCCTTTTTCGGACAAAACATATTAAATGAAAATCAAACAATTAACCATTGTGAGGTTGTGATATGTATGCAATCCACTTCTTGTCTAATTATATTTTCAAAAACATCACAGTATATAAGTGAATTAGCATTGTTCGCATTTCGAACGAATTAAACATTTCAAATGACATTTACAAATGCGTGAGCAGTGAGTGAGTGAGTGAAGTATATCGTGTGTCTCTCTATCTTTAAGTCAGCGGCCAAGAACTCTGTGGGAGTCACGGGAGTTCCACAGAAAAGTCTCGGTCGCTGTCAGGACCCCATTTGTGAATTTTCCAGCAATCTCACCGCTATTCTAGATTTTTTACAACGCCATGGAAACGCATCTCTGTGTATTAAGTTCTTAACCGATTCTGGCATATTAGAGTTAAGCTATGATTTATATTTTCAAACATAAAAAAATGACAATAATATAATAGGTCTTGCATACTGTAGATTCCTTTTTCTTACACGAGTCATTTAATTTGCGATTCAAACATCTTTCATCAAATCGCGAGATTATAAACACAAACACATGACCAGTTGCAAGTAATGTTTTATCACATCGTCCAACATTCCCATTTTTGCTTCGTATTATTGTGATATAAATGTATTATAAAAAACACTTTGAATACCTACCACTTGCAATGTTTTTGGTATTTTTGATTTTATACATGTTGCAATGTCAACTAGGAAGCTACTTATACCAATATTTTTTTTTCTTTTTTATTTGAAATTACATACAACATTTGGTTGAGGCAACACCTTCGCAGAGGCCCTCATTATATACCTCACCTGGGGTGCCAGGGGCCCCCTGGATCGGTAATTCTGTAACAAAAAATGAAGATACATTATAAATACAATATTTTTACAATATAGAGTTAATAAAATAAAGTAATATAATTATAATCATAGTAGAGATTACACACATATAACTTAACAGTGCGAATTTATCATTTTTCTTATGTAAAGATTTTTTAAAAAAATATTTGTAAACATTTCTAAGTCATAAGTCATAAGTTATCTGCAATTTAAGAATATAATAGGATTTGACAACTATTATTATAGAAAATATAAAAAGCGAAATATATTGCGATACTATGCTGTAGGACATGGTTCCACAGTCACAGTTCTTTTTGTCCTATACCGCATGAATGTAGGAGGGCCAGGTCGCCCTCTAGTACATTATATTCTGATACTGTTTACAATGTTCTTTTTTTTTTCTTAATATTTAACAATTTAAAGCCTTTCAGAAAGAGTTCTAAGTATACAATAATCAAAATTGACAGTTTGAGCTTGCTGATTTGCAAGGAAAAAGCTTGCAAGCGATGACCTTAAAAATAAGATTAGGCCTTCATTTGTAACATTTTCTTCTATCATTTTACATTTCATTTTATATATTTAAAAATTTTACATGCAGTGAAGGATACTACATTGTTTAAAACTACACTACTTTGGTTTCCATTATAAATAATACCTAAAACAAGATGTTTCAAAGCAATATTAATTTTAAGTATAGCAGAAACTTTATTCCAGATATTTTCTACAAGTATACAATCGTAAATCATATATTTTGTATTTTCAATTTCTCGACAATACGTGCAATATTTATCAATATTTTTATTCCATTTGCTAAGGTATAGATTTTTTGGCAACAGATTGTGCAATAATTTAAAATTAAATTCAGCAATACTTTTATCATTTATTTCTACATTTTTTTCATCATATATTTTTCGCCAACACAGTGAGGCTATGTTGCTAAATTCATTTTTCCATTTACTCTCCATGATATGTTTTTTGGATTTGTCATCAAGTAGGATTTTGTAGAAGAAGCCAGATTTTGTTTTACTGATACCTTTTATTTCTCCTTATAATTTAAAATGAAATTAATTTTTAATAGTTATATATCTCCTCCTGCTTGTATCATTATGTATTTTAGAATGAAAAACGTTTTTCAGTGTTAAATATTGACAAAGATAATTTCTTTTTGACTTTAATATAGTAGCTATTTCATTGAGCGATTTAAAACCATTATCATTCACAAGGTTTTTCACATAATGAAAGCCGCTTTCGTAGCAGTTCTGAAAATATAAAGTTTTTCCCTTGTATTTAAAGTTTACGTTAAACCAAATATTCTGTCGTAATATTTTGTCAATAGTATCAATGTCATTTGGAGTATTACATTCTTTAAATGCAGTTAATACCTCTTTGTAGAATTGTTGAAGTCCTTTCAGACCAATATACACAAGGTCGATACTACTCCCACAAATATTACACTTTGGAGCAAAGTCCAACAGATTTTGAATCACATGTAATCATAAATTTCAAAGTTTGCTAATGTATACTTACTCTAAATACCCTTAAAAGTATCAATTTCTGCAAGAATATATTCATTTATTATTTATTACTATTATAAGATTATTCTATATATGTGTATTATGTACAATTAAAACACATGATTAAGACAAACAATAGACGGACATAAAATCACATAATATATGATTAAAAGTAGTCTAAAAAGTGATAAGAATTACATTACTTCAAAAAATAAAAACGTGAGTCTTATACACAGATATAAATAAAATGGTTACAGTGTCAATAATGAAAAGCTAATTTAAACAGATGAGTCTAAAGGGACTTTTTTTTTAAAAACCGGACAGATGTTGTTCGTGTTTTGAATTTTCCGGGAGACCATTCCACAGTGCAGCAGCACTAACGTCATATTGTTTTGTAAGCTCATGTATGTATGGTGGTAACATCCCTTGAAGCGCCTTAATGACAGTAACAGGTAACTTATACTGGATTCGAAATTCCACCGGCAGACGTTGAAGAGACATAAGCACAGGGGTTATATGATCATGCTTCTTTGTCTTTGTTATACACCTGGCCGCTGTAATTTTAATTTTGTAGTCTAGATAGGGAGCTCGAGCTCAACCTTTAGAGCAATGCATTTACGTAAACCACTCTAGAGGTAACGGGTAAACACACTAAGGTCTTGAGGGCATTTTCAGTGATAAGTTTCATTCATGTCCAATACATATTTCTTTTTCAAGATCGTCAACATTGCGATGTATATAATATTGATACAATATCGACATAACATCGTACGATATAGAAACGATATAGATTTTACATTGTCGACATTGCCGACATCGCGACGTCGACGATGTTGAAACAATATAGAGTTTACATCGTCGACATTGCGTTAACATCATCGACATTGTCGACATCCCAATGTATACGATGTTGAAGCGATTTTGAGTTTACAATGTTTACATCGCAGATATTTCCTTAACATTTACATCGTAGACGATAAAAAGATACGATGGAGACACGATGTTGACTTGTTGTCGATCAACATTGCAATGTCGACGATGTTGACGATGTAAACAAGAAAGAAGGCAAACAATGTAGACACAATGTCTGCACGATGTTGGTCAACATTAAGATATCGACAATGTCGACGATGTAAACAGGATACAAAAGGTATGATGTAGACACGATGTCGACTCGATGTCGATCAACATTGCAATGTCGACGATGTTGACGATATAAACAAGGAAGAAGGCGCACGATGTAGACACAATGTCGATTCGATGTTGGTCAACATTGTTACATCGACAATGGCGTCTATGAACCAGGATATAAAAGGTACGATGTATACTCGATGTCGATCACAATGCGATGGTGACGATGTCGACTATGTAAACAAAAAAGGAGGCACACAATGTAAACACAATGTCGACTCGATGTTGGTTAACATTGCGATATCGACAATATTGACGATGTTAACAGGATATAAGAGGTACGATTCGACACGATGTCAACTCGATGTCGATCAACAATGCAATGTCGACGATGTAAACAAGAAAGAAGGCGCGCGATGTTGACACAATGTTGCCTCTATGTTGGTCAACATTGCAATGTCGACGTTGTAAACAGGATATTAAAGGGGACGCTAACAATGCTAATACGATATTAATACAATGTCTACTCGATGTTGGCCACCACTGCTATGTCGACAATATTGGTAAAACATCGTGCATTGGACATACCTCATTAGTTTTCGATTACGACCAGACTATTATTTCATCATTCTGAATTTTTCCTTAATACTTAAACAGATCGTTTAGTACAATATAGACTGTAAGTTAAAATACTGTTAAATATTTTAGATACTGATACTCCTAAAAATGCAAGATTTTTTCCAGCAGGCGTGATAAATAGATTAAAGGTTCTACCCAATTCACCGTCATTCTTTCGTCGATAAATGTAAGACGATAACTATAAAATGAGTCGGTATTTTGGTATTATTTGATAAAAATTAATCGAATATTACGTGATCCAACAGGACGGAAAAGACAGCTTTGAAATCCAAAAGAGTCCAAAAGTCAACAAGAATGAGATAATGAATATAGAGGGAGAGTACTCAACTCTTCCTTCTTTTCAGAAATGAAGACCATCGTACTGTATGTGGTTGTGGGGTTTAGTGGAATCATCTTTGTTATTGCTGACGTACAGGGAAATGCGGGTTGTAACCACAGAACGTATGTACACTATCTACAAAATTATGTTGTTAATTTTTCACTTTTCATCCACAATTACGTATAGACATAAAACTGAGTTGTATCATTTTCAGATTTCAATCAACGTGTTGAAGTGTTGATGGTGTCCACTATAGTGATACAGTAAATAAAATATGCAGAGGCATGTAGGCCTCTTATATAAATGTATCATGCAGAGACAAATAACTGAGGTATTATGCAATATGTTTTACATACAAAAACCCGATATCTTTGGTTTTATCCCCATTGGTTTTGTTCTAGCCTGTATTGGTCGTTTCTGTACACCAAAGTGTCCCCACGGATATTATAGAGAGCAGTGTAATGAAACCTGTATGTGTGATGCCGATACATGCGCCGATGTGTTTGGATGTATAACTACTGGTAAAATATACATGCAATATGTTAATAGATTACATTTATTCTGCAAAGAAAAATTGTGAAATTTCCACAAACATTCATTGTTTAAATTATTTTTGATATACATTGGCCTTTTAAGATTACTCGTGTTTATCTATTTTTAACAATTTTCCTTTTAGTTCTTTTTTCTATTTGTACTGTGAATATAAGGCAGAAAGTTTTAATATTGGCAAACATTATTTTATCTGTTTTTCCGAGGAACTGTACAGAATTTCATTTAATTTGTTCGTCCAGTCAACAAAGTCGACATTTTTACTTATCTATACTGTTGTCAATTGTCTGTTATACATTTAATCTTGTTTAACTAAGTGAAGTTGTTACTGATGTTTTTGATGTATTTAATTTTTGAAAAGTCTAAACAAAAGAATCAGTTATTATTGAAAAATTCAACATAAACTTGACCTTTTTCTAAATTTGTGTCAACAATTGATACCAAATAGGTGAGGCATATGTTTCAATCGGTACTTTTCAGCAGATACCATTATCACATGAAGTATCTATATATTAGATATAAACGAGAGAACAGCTTAGGATTGTTTTAGTAATTTGCGTTGTCTGTATCAGTAATGAAGTGCTGAGGATCATACTTTAAAGATGATTACAGGTATGTAAGAACTGAATAATCTTTATAACAGGTCTTTTACTTTTATTTATCAAACACAATCTTTTTAACAATACCTTACTTAAATATATCCCACCAATCTTTTTAAAATGTGTTTACTTATCTGAAAAATACAAAACATTTCATTTGTCGCGTCATCATATGATCTAACAATGAAAGTAGACTAAAAAGAAGCACCGACTTGATTCGATGATGTCTATAAAACAAGAATGAGTATACTTCTATTCCCTCTCTCTCTCTCTCTCTCTCTCTCTCTCTCTCTCTCTCTGTCTCTCATGTCGTACATGTCATGTCATACAATTGAGTGATTTGAAGCGTTAATGATTGACTATATTTTGAGATGAGGACACAATGGCAAATTCCTTAGTAAGACATTCAGATGAAGAGTACCCAATTAGGTCACCGGAACATCGCGTAGCACTAAACGAAAAGGTATACGGGCATTTGAATATTTTATTTTATTTCTTAATTTTTGACAATTTAAGGTTTTACCATCAAAAAGTAAATTTGAATAGTATTAACATTGTAATAATTTTCAAAATAAATTTTTGACTACAATAATAGGACAGTTAAAAAAAACATAACATGTGAACTATTCCTCTCTTTTCGTATAAGTTTATATTCATTTAGTGTGTAATTGGATGTTTCCTTATAACCTTATTTTGTTGCAGATAAAAGGATGATCCTGATTCTCTCTGTGTGTATGACCCAAATTTGACTCTACAATGAAGTGTAAAACAAAGAAATCAAAATGGTCTTGAATGCTGAAAAAGTTTATTCTCTTGATTTTATTGATACATGTATATAGTTAAAGTGCAATTTATGTTCTCACTTTTTTGTGATAAATGTATTCTTAATAAACAGACAATTGTTGCAGTCGTTTCTTTTTCCTTTTAAGATCAGCAATACATCACACATTATCAAGAGCAATTTAATGAACATTCATGAACAAAACATCAAGTGTTGTCGGGAGCTACAATCTACGATTATTTTTTGAAAAAATATGACCAGAGCCATCAACAGCAATATGAAGGAAAATAGTGCTCGTATATTTCTACCATTTTGAGGTTAATTTTCTGTCTTCATATCAAAACGCTTAACACCTCCCTCTATGAACGTTTTAGAAATTAAGATGAAATAAGATATTCTTTATTTCCTCGAAATCAATGAAGAGTTCAATCATGCCACATCGAGAACAGAAATTGTAAATAGTAATTGAATATCAAATGACTGCATATAAAAAAGGACATGATTTATTCTCTCTGGAAACTAAGATTGTTATAACCAGCCATATACCAAGTCGGAAACATTAATTTCAAAGTGTGAATTTTCTCGACGTTATATTGGATAATTTAAAAATAATATGACTTATTTGTGAATTATAAGCATTAAAACATGAAGAAGCTTGTTCGTCTTACATATCTGATTCTAAATTTACAAGACTTAAAAAGGTTAAAATGAACAATACCGTTAACTTCATATATGACACAAATCGCTTAAAGAAAGTAAATTTTAGTACGAATGTGTATATTGTAAACAAAAATCATTCGGAGGGAAATATAATGGATCTCATTTCAGACAAAACATACGGTATAAATGTAGCACGAGTGTTGAGTGTGAAATCATATCTTATAAATCAGTTTTTTTGTTAAGAGGGCTTTAACGTGGCGTCACGCTATACGTGAAAACATCCATAACATCTCATTTATATATACAATCAAGGAGTCAAGTGCAGGTTAAAAATATATACGTCTATTAGCGATTTACTCCAAATTTTGGCTATCAAAGAATCAGTTAATCTTTCATACAAACATATCCTTTAGAAAGTAACAAACTTTAACAACAACAACAACAACTGCATAATCGACCTCGCCTCATATATTTGAAGTTGGTAGAAATGATTCTTGTTAGGAAACTTAATATTTCTATGTGCATGTTCAACTGAATGTAAACAGTAAGAAATTATTTTGTTTCGTACTTTAGATGTTTTAAATGGAATCAAACCAACTTTATATGCGTTTTGTACTTTTGAAAACTTTCAATACAGTAAATCGTTTTGTACTCATGTTTATCTTTGATAAGTCTAGTAACATTTTCAAAGGTTTTTTCAATGTCGTGTTTTGAGAATGCCAATGTATTATACATAAACTGATTTTACTATCAAAAACTGAATTAAAAACCTGACAAAATCTCCACCTGCCCGTTTTAATATACATGAGTACCTTTCATGAAGTTTTGCTTTGTAACACAACTTGAATGTTGTATCCATGCAAACAATCGAGAAAACTGCTATATTGCCATTCAATATGCATACATGTATACCTATTATAACCACTTTGACAGCGTCTTTAACATTTGCTCTAGAATTGGACTAATCAGCCTAATGATTTAGAAGAAACAATTTAAACCTGTTCATTATATTATTTTAAACTCTGTTTAGTAATACTTGCTCTTTTGATATATTACATGGTATACCTGGAATGAAGTATGAATAAAATTATGATAACAGATCCAGGTTTTACTTCGAGATATCAAGAGCTTCGAGAGATTGGAGTTCAGTTCGAAAGATCAAGGGTTTATTTGTTTGGTAATATAAAAAAGATCGGTACCATCATTTCACTTCGAGAGATCGAAGTTTGAGCCATCGATAGTCGTTCTTATCCGGATAAAGGTATTCATCTTCATATAATGGCACAGAAGATAAAATAGAGGAAGAAAAACTACAAATGCTACATTTACAGGTATCACCGACTGTACGTAGTATAACAAACAAAAGACCAGTTGCGGGTAATCTTTTATCACATCATCCAACATTTCACCTTCTCGCTTCGAAAAAAAATTCTTTACTTTGCTTACTAGAACTCAGTATTTTGATATAGATCATTGTTCACCTTAATTCAAAAACAAAATTATAAAAAAGTGTAAGTCTAAAATTCCGTTTAAATACAATATTATTGTTATATTATAGGATAATCTTTTTAAATATGTAAAATAGGTTCCATCATATTAACACTCGTAATGTTGTTTAACATATCTGATTTTATAAATTTTGAAACATCAACGAGGAAAATACTTATTCCAATATACAAGTGTCAATACCACTCATATAGACAATACACTTTAGAGCAAAATCCAACAGATTTTGAATTACATATAATTTTGAATTTCAAAGTTTGCTGATGTATGCTATACTAAATAATCTTTAAAGTACCAAATTTTGCGAAAATATATTCATTTGTTATTCAATCTTACTCAATATTTGTTTTTCAATGAAAAGGATAATTTAGTACAATAAAGAATGTTAGTTATAATATTGCTGGATATTTCAAATACTGATACTCTTGATAATACAAACATATTTATTGTAATGGTGCAAGACACTTTTTCAAGTAGGCGCAATAAATTGATTAAATGTTTTACCCGACTTACTGTCGTCAATAAATGTGTTACAATATTTTAAGACAATAATTATATAAACAATCAGTTTATTTTATATTATTTAATAATTAATTATTGAACACTACGTGATCAAACAGGACGGAACTACACAGCTTTGAAATATTGTCTAGTACTAAGAGTCCAAAAGTCAACAAGAATGATATAAAGGGAGACTACTCAACTCTTCCTTCTTTTCAGAAATGAAGACTATCGCACTGTATGTGGTTGTGGGATTTAGTGGAATCATCTTTGTTACTGCTAACGTACAGGGAAATGCGGGTTGTAACCAGAGAACGTGTGTACAATATCTACCTACATATGTTGTTTTTTTTTTACTTTTCATTTACAATTACGTATACTTATAAAACGTTCACTGGGTTCTATCTTTTTCAGATTTCAATCAACGTGTTGTAGTGATGATAGTGTCCACTATAATGATACAATTAATAAAATATGCAGCGGTATGTATGCCTCCCTTATAAATATATCATACCGAGATAAATTCAGTATTATGCAATATTTTATATAATATTTCACATAAAGAAACACGAAATCTTTGGCTATATTACCATTTAATTTGTTCTAGCCTGTATTGGACTTTTATGTAGACCAAAGTGTCCCCATGGATATTATGAAGATCAGTGTAATGAAACCTGTACTTGTGATGCTGACGCATGTGACGATGTGTTTGGATGTGTAACTACTGGTAAATGAATGCATACTCTTTGTCCATGTATTTTCTGAAAAGCTTATTTTATTATTCAGTAAGAACTCAATTATGTTTTGATTGGTAAAGAAAAATTGTAATATACGATCTGCTTCATGAGGTTGCTGGTTTTATTTTTGTTTCAAAATTGTTCGTTCTATTTTCTGTATCTATATTTGTAAGACTCTAAAGTCCGATGGTCACGCCAATGTCCGATCGTCACGCCAAAGGCCGATGGTCACGCCAAAGTCCAATGGATAGTTGCCGATACGGACGCCATAGTCTGATGGTGACGGAATAACAACGTCCCTGACGTCACGTCATGACGACATCATAGTGTACGTCGTACAAGAATTCAAAATCAACAAGATGGCAGCGGCAGGCTGTACGGATGATCGTAAGATACGTTTTTGACAAAGTGAAGAAAAAGGAGACTAACGGTCTCAGTCCGGAACAGTGTTTTGTCCATTTGAAGTAAGGTGCAAAAAAATTGTAAATTAAAGGCGGGACATTCGTCATAATTGAAACGGGAAAGTGTTTACGGTGGAAGACTGCGAAAACGAA
This sequence comes from Magallana hongkongensis, assembly GCA_016163765.1. NCBI lineage: Eukaryota > Metazoa > Mollusca > Bivalvia > Ostreida > Ostreidae > Magallana > Magallana hongkongensis. Next base: position 69,180,554 of record WFKH01010931.1, read on the forward strand.
AAATACCTATCGTGTCTGAATACCTGTTTCACTTTCAAAATGTGCTTTAAATTAATCAATGGCGATCAAATCTAAGAAACAAGTGGAGTACTTGGAGTGAGGCTGTTTGATTGAAATAGTCATCACTAAGGTGATTTTTTTTTTTGCTCTTTAATCTCAATTTAATTTGAATGTACTTCATTCTAATAGGGCTACTATATTTTTTCGTGACGCATACAGACGGACCATTGGCATAACGGAAACAATATTTGTGCTTTATGAGTCTATTTAGAACCATCGGACTTTTGCGTGCCCCACCATCGGACTTTGGCGACTGCATGCGAACCATCGGACTTTGGCGTGTCACACCATTGGGGTTTAGCGCAGACCTTCGGACTTTGGCATGACCATCGGACTTTAGAGTCCCATCGCACTTTGCAGTCCTACATATTTACTGTGAATATTTGCATATGGTTTCAATTTTGGCAAACAATATTTTATCCTATTTCCCAGCGACTGTCTAGTTTTTCAAAATTTACTTCGATATTTAACTTTCACTTATCTATTCTAACTTCGGAGTAAATTGCACTGCGTCCTGAATAATAAAAGCGACTTATACACGATTTGATCTCAAAATTTTCAATTTTAATTTTACATTTTTAATGGTTAATATGGGTATTTTTAATGCCTTGTAAAATTTAAAATTCAAATAATGATTTATAAGCAAGATACACAGTTTGAAGTTCTTTCTTTCGTAAACAAAGCTCGAGCCTTGTTATTGTTCACATATGTGTTTTTATTGGTATAAGTTTCAATCAAATGTTGCTTTCTTCTGTTGATAATATTATTTATGAACATATTGATTTAGTTTACCTTGTTTGCCACGAGTTATTTTGTCAAAGAAAATTTATATTTACCATTATGTGTAAACAAATATAAGACTTGAGCTTTGTTTACAAAACAATGAATTCTTATCTCTGTATCTCTCTAATAACGACTTCTAACATTTGACAATCTTTCAAAATGCGCAAGTAACCATTTTATACATAAAAAATAGAAAATAAAATTTTGATCTAAAATCATGTCTAAGTCCCTTTAAGTGAATGTATAACTATTGTAATCACAGAAAGTTGATATGCCGATTCAATCCTGGATTTTGACTTTGCAAATGATTATCGATAGAATTGTCCATGATTGGAAAGTATAAATTTTTGACTTCACAATTCCAATTATTTAACGGTATTTTAGAAAGAAATCAAAACACATAATTTAACTCGTCAAATAATTCTTTTTTCAGATATATTGTTTTTAATAACTTCATTCAATCATTATTCCAGAGAAAACATCAACATCTTTAGATGATATGAACACAGGTACATGTTTATCAAAAGTATCTTGTTGAACATTAAAGAAATGTCTTCTCGTATTATATTTAATACACCTATTTTTAGCGCCTTCTTTGTTCGTTAATTTATTTTACATTGAATTAAAGTTAAGGCGCTACTGCTTTTTCTGATATGTATGGTAAAAATATTGAAACGTGTTATCTTCTGGGTTCTTTTCAAGGGAATATGGTACCATATATATATAATTAATTTTTCCTTTACTCTGCCTGAGTATAAATGATTCGTTTTCAAAATAATTACTATAGGGCGAGGTGTGTGAACGTGTTAGTGTGTTCTAAAGCCGGGCACCCTGCACCGAGTAACTTGTCAGAGTTCCTATTGTGTTCGTGGAGCACCAGGTTGTTTCACCCTTATCCAGGATTACTTCTCCTGGTACCACACCACAATTCCTTAAACTTCTCGTACTACTGGTGCTTCTTACTTCTTCTATCCGTGCTTTCTTCTTTCTTCTCCTTCTAAACGTCTGCTCCTCTCAAGCTGCTGGGCTCATTCTCGCTGAGAACCTCTCAGCGCTTCCTTATATATCATTGGGTCATTCCACCCGTCAAAGTGGTAAACAGCATTCTGGGAGAGTCCATTTTAGTCTCCTGAGATACATTCCTTTGTAAACAACGAATGACCAATATATCACCGTTAAACCGCATACAAAGTATACATTTTTATCACTGCACTGTAAAACAAATTGAGACTATATGAATATGATTAGTTAGATATGTAAAAATATACATGTACATATGATAAGCATGAATGTGAATTTGCTCAAGTCGGCAAAATATTGCCTTATTTTTCAATTATAGAAATGAAATGATGTGTGTTTTTGGCAACAAAGTAGTTTTATGATGTTTGATTATTTTTGTTATTATGTAATCAAAGAAGCCTTTAGGCTACATGCGTTTTAGTGCCTTATAAAGAACGGTAGCTATTATCAAATTATAGAGGAGGAGCAACAAGGGAAACCGTTAGGAATGGTTTTTAAAATTTCGTTGTCTGCATCAATATTCATCATAGTTTTGCTGTTGGGCATACTACTAAACGTAGTTTACAGGTGAGATAAATTTTATATTAACCCTAGTAGTAGAAAATAATAAAACCATGTGTGATTTAGTTCATTTTTACATTATTTAAAGAATGAATTCAATATTTATTAATTTATACGATATACAATGGTTTGGGGGCAGTTTTCGTTTTATAAACCGCGAATATTGAATTCATTCCTAATAATTTAATTTTTTGCTATTAATTGTAGTTAAAAACAGTCTTTTGACCTTTTAAATGACATTAAATCGTAAAAAATTCAAACGTAAAGTCAGGCGGATTGATACATTTTTGACATTAGCCTTATTATGACGTAGGCAACATTCTTAATACGAAATAAAATAATTTTTTAAGCCAATCAGAAAGCGCGTTACAACCAGAATTAAATTATTAATACATAAATATAAAGATTTGAATGCTACATCATAGAGCGAGGAAAAACAGCACAAGATACCCAGAAGTCTCTACTGGAAGAAGCGCAACAAACGGTTTGTATTGTCTCTTTTATTTCCCCATTTTCCTGTTTGCTATATCCTATTTGGTAGAGACTTTCATTAAAGTTGTATATTTTGTTATCTTATTTCATCAGAAGACATAACTAGAGATTCACCAGTAATATACGCCGCAGTCGTGCGCCCTAACAGAACACCGGTCAGAAGTGTAGACCAAAACGACCGAATGTACGGAAATATGCTGAAGCTGCAAAAACGGAATCGAGGGAGGTAAACATGTTTTTAAGACATGCCCCAGTTTTAATCTACGTAGTTAACAGTTTGCAAAGATTGTTATGGTCATATGCCACTACAACTATGCTATTATTGCCTACATGTTTCAACTATGCTTTTATTGCCTACATGTTTTAACTAAATATGATTAGGCCTATGGTAGAACTCTCAAATTATTGGCCATAAATGTTCTTGATTTCGCACTATTTTTTTTAATGTTTCTTGAGCACTTTGTCTTCAAATCGGTAACTGTTTGTTTATTTATTTGTACAACCTTTAAATTCATTTACTACATGCATGCGTCTTGCCAAGTTTGGATGTCTGTTTAGCGATTTAAAACAGAAAAATAAATTTGTGATCATCAAAAAGTGAACTATCGTTAACAAACCTTTGCTAAATAAGACAATCATTTGAGCTAGATGCCCGGATGAGCTGAAAAGAATCACAAAAAGTCCCATTCAAAAATCTTTTGAAATGATCAACCACATTGATTTTGTGACTTTTCAAAGAAGCCATTATATTATCTCTTTTAAGTGTGACTTATGTGTAAATAATGACCATCTGAGAACACTTCTGATTACTGTTTTTTTTACCCCCCTTTTTTTTTTTTTTTAATAATTATTAGGAAAAAGAAAGCCAAAATCTCTGCAATCAACACCTGTAACAATGCAATAAATGGTAAAGAATATTCTCTTGCTCAATCGTAACATGTTTAAATAATTGATTTATTTTATGCAGTCAATATGCAATTCTTTAGTTCATTGCTGAAATTATACGAGAAATTATTATTGCTTTTACTGCAAATGAAAATAAAATTTGTAGAAGAAAGTCCACAGATTTCTTATCCGGCAACTTACTCCTATGTGGGACATCCTGACAGGATTTCATCACTCGGTAAAGGACATCCTGACAGGACTTTATCACTGGATGTAGGACATCCTGACAGCACTTTATCATTGGATAAAGGACAGTACGACGAAGAGTATGGGAACATGACGATGTGTTAATAGGAAAATCAAGGAGAATATTCGTTTAAAGAATGCAACACTGTATTTTAATGCAATGTACAATAAATATTTATATTACACTTAAGGTCGCGCGTGATATGCCAGATTTCATTACGTACTGTTTAGACTTTCATGAATGCAATTTTTAAATTAAAGTTTTTGTAATGATAAATTATGTCAGAAACATTTTTGCATGTACTTTGAAACGTTCAATTCGTTTAATATTATACACTAATTTCAAATATGCAACTCACTTATCTGGGATTAGTTTTGTACGCTTATATTGTTTACATATAAATGATTACTGTTATCAATTAATAATATTCCTAAAATTATTGATAATCTTTTAATTTAGCAATAAAATAAATAAATTGTCGTTTTCCCAACAATAGATATAAAATTAATATATCAACCTTTTTTTTAATAAATGTGAAATTGTGTAACATATGTGATTCACAGAAACGTTTTTTTCTAATTATATTTTGGTAAATATTATAAATGGTTTTGAAGATATGTATGTAATTTCAAAGAATTTATCACAATATAGAATGGATTAGTTTAGTTTTTATTTAACATTAAAAAATGTGACGGAGGTTTGATCAAGTCAATTAATTAGCGTTTCTAAGTAATTAACATGAATTGCTAGTCTCGATGAAAGTACAATGTCGATTTCCTCGTTTAATCGTTCTTATACTGTGAAGCGGGTTTCTAGTTTCCTAGGGTAGTAATTACTGTAGATACCTATTTAAACGCGAGGAGTAAATATCCGCTTAAAACCGCGAGAATCACCCTTAGCGGATTTTAAAATCTCGCCATTATAATTTGAGAGTTGAGAACAATAAGAAATAAGGAAAAAAGTTCCGCGTTCGCGATTTTATGTTCCCGCGATTTGATACAAAACAGTGGGATCGCGGAATTAGATACTCACGTAATATAAGGAATTTACAGTACTTTTTAAAAATGTTAACGGCTATGTGTCTGCTAAGAGTCGCTGTGCATGGATAAACATTTTATAATTATTCAAGCTGCCAATTGTATCAAAAAATCTTTTTAGAGTATGATTTGTTTAACATGCTTTACAGGATTTGATAACGTCATCAACTCATTTATGCAATTATCTCAAGGAAGTTTTTAATGTTGATATTTCTTAATTGCATACAATTCTTATACTTTTCGAAATTGATCGTTGGTTACTAAACATTGATTCAAACCAGACTACAGAATATTTTGCAAATTATTTTCAGACTCATTATTTGGCGACAAAGATTTGACTGTATCATCCAATGATTTTTCAACTGCATTTGGGAAAGAATGTACATAATTCAATATTAATATATAATTCAATATTATTCTTATTAGTAAATATAACATCTCACCTATTAAAGCTAAAATACAAAATAAACGTACAAAGTCAAATCGACGCACGCACACAAGCACAATTAAATTGAAGTGTCAATCGATCATCTTTGAAATTTATAATTATATATTCATTTTAGATACCCACTTCTGTCACTTGATAACTCCTACAATAAAGTTTTATAAGGAAGATGTTTTAAAGCTGTATACGGCATGAGTCAACACTTTGAAATTTTTGAGGGACACTTATCTAAAATGAAATTGCAATCAAGAGTTATGATGTAAAAAGTTGGAATATATATACATATTCTACAACAGGATGTTATTGCAAAATTATTAATGGTTCCCCATATTTTTTGTAATGTTTTAAGTTTTCAGAAGGATATGAAATAATCAACATAACTAATCGAGTTATTAATATTGACTTTGTTGAAGTCGGTAAAACATGGCCATACTTATTTCAAATAAAGGAACAATATAATGCGTGTATTCGGCAACAAATTAGTTTTGTTATATCTGCTCTTTTTATTATTATATAATCAAGGAAATCTTTCGGCTACATGCGTTTTATGCTTTATAAAGAAGGCTAACTATTATCAAATTAAAGAGTTTCAAAAACGGAAGTCGTTAAGGTTTCGTTGTCTGTATCAATATTCATCATGATTTTGTTGTTGGGCATACTACTTAACGTACTATAAAGGTGGGTTATATTTTACGTTGACCCCAGTAGTCAAACCTAAGAAATGTATATGTGATTTAGTTCATTATTTATACATAAATATAATGATTGATATAATACGCCACAGAGCGAGAAAAAATAACACACGATACCCAGTAGTTTCCACTGGAAGAAGTGCATCACACAACAATCATGACTTTTGGTAAAGGTTTTTATACATCGTTATCTAATTTCATTAGAGAACATAACTAGAGATTCTCCAGTAATCTATGCCGCAATAGTGCGCCCTAACAGAACACCCGGTCGGGAGTGTAGAACAAAACGACCGAATGTACGGAAATATGCTGAAGCTACAAACAGCAGATCAAGGGAGGTAAATAATTTGTTATGGACACTCTCCAATTTCAATCCTAGTAGTAAACAGTTTGCAAAGATTATTATGGCCATATTACACTACAAATTTGCTATTACTACCTACATGTTTTAACTATGTTTGATTAAGCCTATGGAAGAACTTTCAAATTATTGGCCATAAAAACTAATGTTTTTGTGAACACACTATCGTATTTATACCCGCACTTTCTAAAGAAAGTTCGGGTATATTGTTGTTACCCTCGTCCGTCCGTCCGTCCGTCCGTCACGTTTTACTTTCTCAAACTGCTCTTATATCTTATAACCCAGCGAACTGAACTCTTTGAGCTTTATTTTGGGTGTCATGTTGTTTTGTAAAAAGGTTTTAAAAATTCTGTGATAGTCCTTGGAGTCAAATACGTGTAATATGTATAAAATGACGTTTTTTCACAAAAAACCCCGTGGTTTCTCGAACTCCTCTTACATTTTCAACAGTAGACAGCTCATCTCTTGGAATATGTTTTGGGGTGTCCTATAGATGCGCATTTAGGTTTCGGAAATTTCAATTTTGTCCTGGTGTAATTTAGGGGCTGAAAAATGACGTTTCTTTTTTAAACAAAAAATGTCAACACTTTTTGCATTAGCCAAATGATCTACTAGAATACGATTGGGGATGTCAATTTGATGTGTAATCAGGTTTTAGAATTTTTTTTTTTATCACGGGGTTCGGTTGGCAACAAAAAATGACGTTTTTTTTTGCAAAAAAATATGGTTCCCAGAACTTCTCTTACAATTTATGCGGTAGGTTTTATAAATTTTAATTTCATCTAGGGAGTCAAATAGTAGCAGAAAACTGAAGTTTATTACTTCTAAAAAATCCTAGTTCCCAGAACTCCTGTTTTGATTTAATGAATAGCCACATCATATCTTGGGATATGATAGGGGCTGTCCTATAGAAGTACAAAAAGGTTTGAAAAATAAATTTTATCCTGGTAGTCAAAATTATGTAGAAAATTTTTTTTTGTCCAAATATTGTAAAAATCTAAAATGGTGGAAATATTTTGATTATAAAGTACTTACACGTTAATATCGACAGGTGTCCAATACCACCTTAAATAATTATATCTTCTGTCCTGGCAGTCCTGCAGTGAAAAGCATTGCGTAATGTGTCATTTATTTTGTACTGTTTACAATCTTTTTTGTTGCAACTACATGTACAGACTTTCGTTTTTATAAAAATAATCTGATGTTTATTTATCTCCTGGGCAGTAGTGGTAAATGCGCTGATTAAGAACGTTTTAATTTTTTTTTTGGGAGGGGGGGGTCAGAGTTATAATTGTGTTAACAGGAGTGATGTTGGGGGCTGGGGTCCGAGGGTTATTTTTGGTAATTTTATTACGTAAATGAATTTTTCAAAGGGGGGGGAGGCACACGAGGATGTTGGCACACAAAACAAATCTAGCGCCGGCAACCGCCGAGGGGGAGGGGCATAATTTAATTTTTTTGTAAAAAGTATATAGACCATACTTTCTAGGACATGAAATGTTAAGATTATTGATAAATTTAAAATTCACATGCAAACAGTTCAACCCCGAATTGTACATAAAGGGCCACTCATCTATATTATGGGCTGGGATCTCATTCTTTATGAAAATTATAATTTTTAAACAGTACCAGAAATGGCATGTGGCCTTCATTTTGACGAAAACAGTTTCAAGAGAGTGTTATTTTGGGGCAAACGCTTGGTATCACTGTCTAATGACAGCATCTAGTTTTATGTTTCTTGAGCGCTTTTTCTTGAATTTAGTAACTTTTTGTTCATTTATTTAAACAAACTTTTAATTAATTTAGTACAATTTAATTAAGTTAATTTATGCGTTTTGCCAAGATTGGATGTATGTTTAGCTATTCAAAAAAAGAAAAAATAAATCTGTGGCATGAAAAAGTTGAATTTGCATACATCAAAGGCTACATCCGTTAAAAAACGTTTGTTTAGAAAATCTTATTTAAGCTAGATGATCGAATATGCTGAAAACAATCAAACAAATATCCTATCAAAATATTTTAAAATTATAAAAAAACATTAATTTTGTATGATATAAAGAGCATTAAAAATTCCAATTGTAATATAATAACTAATATACTTACACAAAGGACGCTTGAAAGGAGCCATTATATTATCTCTTTTAAGTGTGCATTATGTTTAAATAAAAATCATCTGAGAACATTTGTGTTTTTCTCTACTGTTTTTTTTATCACCCTTTAACGCATAATTAACAGAAAAAAGAAAGCGATAAACACTGAAATCAACACCAGTAACAATGCAAAAAAAAAATGGTAAAGATTATTCTCTAGTTTAATCTTAACATGTTTAATTAATAGCTTTACTTTATGCAGCCAGTGTGCAATTCTTTTAATCATTAATGAAGTTACTGAGTATATGAGAAATTATTATTGCTATTCTTACAAATGAATATATAATTTGTAGAAAAAGGTCCAAACATTGGTTCTTCGGCAACCTACTCCTTTGTGGGACATCCTGACAGGACTTCATCACTGGATAAAGGACGTCTTGACATGACTTTATCACTGGATGTGGGACATCCTGACAGGACTTCATCACTGGATAAAGGACATCTTGACAGGACTTTATCACTGGGTGGATGTAGGACATCCTGAGAGGATTTTATCACTGGATAAAGGACGTCTTGACAATACTTCATCACTGGATAAAGGACATCTTGACAGGACTTTATCACTAAATGTAGGACATCCTGATCTACTCCTTTGTGGAGATATGACGTTGTGTTAATAGAAAAATCAAGGAGAATATTCTTATCAAGAAAGCAACACTGTATTTTAATGCAATGTACACTATAGATTAATATTACACTTAAGGTCTGCGTGTTGTGTTAGATTACATTACGTATTGTTTTGACTTTCATGAATTCAATTTTTAAATTAAAATATTTTTGTAAAGGTTTTTTTTTTATGTAATTTTGAAATGTTTTATTTGTTTAATATTATAATATTAAATGCCAACTTCAATAATGCAACACACTTATCTGGGACTGTTTTTGTACGCTTATATTGTTTATACATTGATGATTACTGGTATTAATTAATAACATTTCTACAATTATTGATAATATATCAATTTATCAATAAAATAAATAAAATGTTTTCCCAACCAAAGATATAAAAGATTTTTGAGTATTTTAAACTATAATGCGAAATTGCGTTACGTATGTGATCCACGGAAATGTTTCGTCTAAATATATTTCTTGAATATTACAGATAATTTTGAATTTACGTTTGTTATTTCGAAGAATAGATTATAATATAGAATGGAATAGTTACTTAACATAGAAAATGTGACGGAGTTTCGATGAATTCAATTAATTAGTGTATCTAAGCAAGTAATATTAATTGCTAATCTCGATGAAAACATGTTGTGGATTTAGTGGTTTAATCGTTCTAATAACGTAAAGCCGCATTTTCTTTTCACGTTTTTTTTTAACTTTGGCTTTATTTAATCTATGGTAGAAGCTCGTAAAAATGTTCATCACTAAATTTGCATCCTTGCATAAACCGGTTAGTACTGTTTTACAATGTTATCAACTGTGTCCGCTAAGGATCGATGTGTATGGATAAGCATTTAATATTTATTCAAGATGCGTGTATCAAAAAGTTCTTAGAACGGGATTCGATTAACATGTTTCACAGAACAGATTTTGATAAATCTCGATGAAGTTTTTAATGTTGGTATTTCTTTATTGCATGCAATGTTTATAATTTTTTATTTATTGTTGTTCACTAAACATTGATTCAAACCAGACAACATAATATTTTGCTAATTATTTTCAGAGTAATTAAGATTTGATTTAAGATTAAGATTTTTCTTCATTCGGAAAAGAATGTATATAATTTAATATTAATATGTAATTCAGTATTAATCTTCGTAGTATATATAACATCTCACCTATTAAAGCTAAAATACAAAATAACGGTACAAAGTTAAATTGACGTACGCACACACGCACAATTAAACTGGAGTGTCAATCTATCATCTTTGGAATTTATAATCATATATTCAAATCAATATTCACTTCTGTCTACTTAATAACTCTTCCATATACATAATTTAGTTTTATAAGGAAGGTGTGTTAAAGCTATGCACGTCATAAGTCGACACTGAGAAATTTGTGAGTGACACTTATCTAAAATGTAATTGCAATCAAGAGTGATGATGTACAAAGTTGAAATATACATATTATACAACAGGATGTTATTGCAAAATTAGTAATGGTTCCCCATAGTTCGTGTAGTGTTTCAAGTTTTCAAAAGGATATAAAATATTTAACATAACTTATTGAGCAGATATAATTTCTTAAGAAATACTTCGTAAATCTCATGCTTAATTTCCATTTTCAATTTTCATCCGATTTTCCATATGAACTTCTAATCCGATTCGCTTTCGACTAAAATCGTAAAGTGTGACAACTTAAGTTAAACGTTGAAAGCAAAATCTGAAATTCGATTGAGAATCTTATTGCAGTCGATTTTCAGTCGACTTTCTGATGATAATCGTGACATCACAATGATTGTTTCCTATACAATTATTAAAACGAAAAGATGGTATTGATTAAAATTGTATAGGTAAATATTTACCTATAATGGCTGTTTGCCTGTTTGTATTATAAATAGTTTTTCTTCAGATGATTATACTTTTAAAGGTTGAAATGTAATTTTATATGTATATTTCAAAACAGTCACACTCAAATTAGAAATACATCCAACAAAAATAAAATTAAAAAGGAGAACACTTAAGTTAAATAACTTAGCATGTATATATACTAACGGGATCCAGGTACATAGGAATAGTTTATATGACATAAAATATATTTTTCATCCGTTCGTCTCTTCATATGACATTGCTGGAAGTAAATGACTTCAAATATCAGTAAAATGATACAATTTTTAAATTTTAACCGATTGGACACAGAGCAAAGCTTTGAACAAGCAAGCTATTTTATAGCAAATTACTAATAACTTTTGCAACATTAAAATGTGAAAGATAATTAATTTTATTTTATCATTATCAAATTGAAAATCACGAATTACATTTATAAACATGTACACATGTAACTCTGCACACAAAAAAAACCCCAAAAAAAATTATAAGTAAAAGTAAAATTTTCAACTAGAGCAAAGCTCGTTGCAAAGCAACGAGTGGGTCTTCCGTTAATGTCGAAAGTAATGCTAGAAGTTCCTGTAAGAAGCAGAGATCTTAAACCAATAAAAAGAGTAACTAAATCAAAAAGATAAAAAATCGAATAATTCTTGGTACGACTTAACAAAATCCAAATAATTTTAAGTACGACTTAACAAAAACCTTATAGATTTCATGAACAACTTAACACAAAAAAATCCGAATGTGTTCAGGTACGACTTACCAATAATTTTTAGGTACGAGTTAATTTAACTTAGAAATTAACACTACTTTCTTAACCAAGAACGCGGAATCAAAATTTCCGGAAAAATCAATTTTTAACCCCAATATCTCTGTAATGCATCGTCCGATTTTAAAACGGATTTCAGTGTTAGATTCAGCTTGAAAAATTCTACAAAACACCAATACGTTTTTGATTTGATCAAAAAATTTTATTTTTCAAAAAATTTGATTCACTTCCGGTTTCGACCCGAAGTGACGGATTTTCATATCCAGCCTTATTACAGAGGTAAATCGATAAATGTATTACCCCGCAAAATTTCAAGCCTTTGTCTCAAAGCGTTTTCTTAAAACGCCGCGGACAAAATGACTTTTTTAAAATTTAAAAAATGACGTAACGTAAAAACTAAAGTGACGTTTTCATGGAAAGTTTAAAAACTTTGAGGTATAATAGTTGCACATAATCTCTAAAAGTTTCATTAAAATCGGTGGAAAACTTTTTGAGTTATGAAGCCGAAAAGGAGTCAGAAAAAAAAAGAAAAAGTATAATAATAATAAAAAGAAACCGAAGAATAACAAGAGGGTCTTCCGTTGGAAACGGAAGACCCTAATTAAGCATGTCATTTTAACATATTATCTTATCGGCATATTGTCCTACGTAGTGGGTCTCAGACTGTAATTTGATCCAATGTCTGTTACATACACGGAAAAACTATGATTTTTTCCCACTGGAACAAACACAATTTATAAAGAAAAACTTGTGCAACTGAGATTTCCTTCCTCATATTTGTTAATCATACTTTAAATAAAACAATTTGCTTAGTGCAGTATCCATTGCAACTGATCAAACTAGCAGAGATTTAAATATTCTAAATGTTTAAGAAAAACACTTTGTATAACATATCAGAATCAATGTATTAAACTGATTATAATTTTAACAATTATCAATGATAAATAATGTAATCAGCAAACCAAGAGTACAGTATTGTTCAATTTTCTTCTTCGTTTGTGGTAAGAAATATCAGACACACCGATTTCAGGAATAGATACAGCATTATTGTAAATAATAGCATTTATGTAATTTGTGACATGTTTTGTTCTAACGGTATTTAAGGTATTTTGAATTTTTAGAAAATTTCAACCATACATTTGGGTTTTTAGCATTACCTTTTGTTACTTATATGGATCAACCAATCAGAACGTGCAAATATGTCACGTGATGTATATTTAGCGCCATTTCAAAAAACTGTAAACAGAGGATCGTTTATTCAAAATCTGATGGGGGCTAGTAGTTCTTGTCAAATTTTTGAAAGAGTGAGTCAGCAGGACGTGATAGATCTTTCAGATGAAACCAAAGCTGATATTGACACTTCGATTGCATTTTTGTCATTTTTTAATGGAAAATCTGTTATCTCAAAAATGGTTTTCATCAGATCACCTTACCCTCTATACAGATGCTTCAGGGGCCTTGGGTTTTGCTGCTATTTTGGGTTCCAATTGGTTTGTGTCACACTGACAGGAAAGTATGAAAAATTACCAAATTGCTATCAAAGAGCTCTATCCAATTGTTTCGGCCATTGAGATTTCGGGGGAGGATATAAAAAATAAGAAAGTCTTATTCATGTCTGATAACTTTGCCGTTTTACAAATTATCAATAAACAATCTTCCAAAGAAAAAAAACCCTTATGAAGTTAGTGCGTCGTCTGGTACTAGCAACCCTTAAGTGGAACATACATTTTCGAGCAAAACACATACCTGGAAAACATAATATAACGGCTGACCGATTATCTCGTTTTCAGTTTCAGGCAGCCTTCCAACACATGCCTCAGCTAAATCTCGAACAAACGCCAATTCCAAAAACCCTGTTGGAACTCTGACTACTCAAGTACAGAATCTTTTAGCAGCAGCTTTATCAGATAATACAAAAACTGCTTACAAAAGAACATGGGGTCTCTTTATACAATACTTTCCATGTTTAGCTTCCATTCCTCTATCACCCAAAGTATTATGCAATTATATTGCAAAACTTTCTTCACTTCGCTACTCTCCAAGTAGTATATCTTCCCATGTTTCAGCTATTAGTTATGTACACAAGATCCTCAATCTGCAGGATCCAGCTGAAGCATTATTAGTCAAGAAATTCTACAAGGGTGTCACCATTCTGTACCTAGTAAAGATTCCAGTTTACCTATTACTGGTCCCATCTTAGCAAACATGATGAGAGGTATAAATACTTCAATACAAAATTTATATACAAAATGGCTACTCAAGTCAATTTTTCTGTTGGCCTTCAATGCCTTCCTACGCATGTGAGAGATTGTTGTAAAAACAAAAACTGATCAACATAAAGTAACACAAAGAAATGATTACCTTTTACCTTTGAAATACCGCATGCAGCACCAGTAGCTGTCACAGTGGTAATTGTGTTAAGAAATTTCAAAACAAATAAAACTCATGACCTTTTCCAAATCCATCTTAAGTCTTTAGGTAGTGAAGACATGTGCCCAGTTAAAACACTCTACAAATATGTTTAAATCTTTGGTCATAAGTCCGGTCCCTTGTTTTAATGCATGGGAGGTGAGCCAGTAACCTATTCATTTATAGCAAAACATCTTCAGAACATAGTTTGAACCCTGCTCTTTACAAGAGCCACAGTTTCAGAAAAGGGGCAGTCACTCATGCGGTACAATTAGGTTATTCTGAAAACTGCATTCAAAAGATGGGCAGATGGAAATCGGATGCAATTCGCAGATACATTCGGTTGTCAAACTTTACATTTTAACTCCACCCTCTCAAAGTGCAATGGCTATTGCGGTGAAGGACAATGAAGGTATTCTTAATTCTAGTCACAGGTCAGAAGTCAATTGCTGTATGTTTGATCAGTGTTGTTTACATACACTGATATAGTTTACTAAATTTAAGTAAAGAATAATACAATAGTAAAAAGAACTTTAAAAGCAACTATGGTGTTATCTAGTCCTTTATTTCCCAGTATTATATTCCTGGTGTTAAATCCAGTTAAGATTTTTGCCCCCCCCCTTCTCTTCCCCTCATCTAACATTTGAGACATAGGTCAGATGTCAACTGCTGTGCTCTCATAGTATCTATCTGTATGATGTCAATTGGGGGTTTAAATCAATATCCACAGACTGTTTTTCGTTTTCTACTCCCATTCTAACTTACAATCAGGAATCACACAGGTCAGAAGTCAACTGCGGTGTGATTTATTGGTAACTAGTGTTACTTGAATTCCATTTTTGTTACTTATCGCATAAACCCAAGTCAGAGGTTAACTGGTGTGGTTATGTCAATTTATGTGAAAATGAATTATTTTTCTCTTTAGTCACTGTATGTTTCTGTTATTAACCTGTGCCTACTGGTTCCTCAGCATGGTGTTGACTTTGCACGATAGTTGGAAATGTATGTTTATAAACGACAGGTGCTAGTTTTTTGTTTTATGAGTTTTGGTAAGCTGACCCAAAAAATATGTGATGTAACTTATAGTCTCAACATCATATTGTATTTTTCAACACACACTTGTAGTGCAAGTAGTACGGGTATAGTCTTGTATACATTCTACTAGTTTTAAATTTGGTGTATATTTTTTTGTTTTCTCCCATTTCTGTCTATACTTATGTTTTTGTTGCCTGCCATGATATTGCTAGTCCCCATTGTGTGGGCCCTTCTGCAAACATGCTGTTTGCTTTTGATGGCTGTTTTTTTGGCTTTATCAATATTTTGTTGTATGCATATGTTGTATATCAATTATACATTTTAGTTGTGTGCAGGGGAGGTCACATTTCGTACTTTATTTGATCTTACATCCAATGTCGGATGATCTCACTACTGTTAAGACGTCCCCTTTAGTCTGTTTTTTCTTTATTGTCAAATAAATAGACAATATTCACTCAAACATGTGTTATGTTCTTGATAGTCCCAGCCAGATCACCAATATTACATATTCTTTATTAAATTGTAATCTTAGAAATATTCAACTATTTGGTGAAACAATCAAATGCAAGTTAATATAATTTATTTGAAAAAAATTCTTGACAAATAGTCTAAAATAGGAAATAATTTTCTTATAAAACTGATTTCATGAGAAATATCTAAAACGGACAAAACTCTTCGAAGAAGAGTGTGCGATTAAGGAAAAATACCTCCTATCACCAAGTATGTCGATTTACGAAACTTAGAATTTTTTATATAGTTTTGTCATCACTTCACTATGTAAATTGTCTAAACATATATGAATCATTAGTGTAGTTGACTCAATATCTGTAGATGCGATAGTTTAATCTAACAAGGCATGTAACACAATGGCATAAATAATCTTTATTGTGTTCAGCAGTTTATGAATACCAGACTTTGAGTTGATCGATGTCTGTTTTATTCACAGCACAAATATTAAGAATATATACTTGCATCGGACTTTAGACAATTATAACAATTATATGAAGAAAATATCATAATTTCAATTTTTAATTATAAGGAACAGAAATGGTTGAGAACAAAGAAAACAAAAAACATTAAAAACGCTAAAATCTTCAATTTTGGCCCTTTAAAAAATATTTGACTTGAGAAATCTCTACGACCGAATAAAATGTTTAAAGATGGTTATATTTAAGAAAAAATAACTTTCAGCCGTAAGATATTCCGATCCATTAAACTCGAAAAATAAGACACTTTTTCTACATTTGTCACTCCACTATAATGATTTAAAAAATACCTCACAGAGCGAGAAAAAACAACACACGATACCCAAAAATCTCCACTGGAAGAATGCGCATCAAACGGTTTGTCTTTTCTCTTTTCTTTCCTTCTATTCCTTTTTTTCTCGTAACAATTAGTTTTGGTAAAGGCTTTGTATATTTTGCTTCCTTATTTCAATAGAAGGCATAACTAGAGATTCACTTGAGCTAGATGCTCGAATGAGCTGAAAAGATTGACAAAAAATGTCCTATTTAAGTTTGAAATAGTGAAAAAGCATTGTTTTTTTTTTGTAAGTTTGAGGAGCATTGAACAATCCAAATTTATTATTTGTACTAATATACTTACAAAGCGAACTTTTTTGAGACGCTATGCGTCCCTTTAAACTGTGAATTATGTTTAAATTATAACCATCTGAGAACATTATGTGTACTGTTAATCTTATTTTTCACCCTTTAATGCATAACTGTCAGGAAAACAAAGACGAAATGCGTTGATATCAACACCAGTAATAATGCAGCACATGGTAAAGTATATACAAGCCTAATCGGAACATGATTAAACAATCAACTTAAAGCAGTTGATATCCATTTATTTTATGAGTAAAATTATATATAAAATCGTTACTGTTATTCTTACAAATGTTTATATAATTTTGTGATAGAAGGTCTGAAAATTGGTTTTTCTGCAACCTTCTCCTTTGTGAGAAATTCTGACAGGCCCTTATCACTGGATTTAGGACAGTGCGACCAGGAGTATGGAACAAGACCATGCGTCTATAGGCAAATTGAGGAGAAATTTTTTTAAAGAGACAAACACTGTATTTTAATGAATATAAATATCAATGTACATTACACTCAAAGTCCTGTGCGATATATTAGGTTACTTTACTAACCGTCTCGACAATTATAAATTCAATTTTTAGATTATATTTGCTTGTATATGTTGATTATGTCAGAAATATTATGAAGTCTTTCGAGGTCATTCTGATGGAATCTTGGAAACGGAAGGTGAAGCTATATTAAGAATAAAAACTAATGTGTTTCTTCTCTTAAAAACAATATATTCTGTAAATTTATCATGAATGCATTCATCTTATGTTTTTCCTTTTATTTGCATGAGATGGATGTGATACTTCGAAGCAACAATTTATTGAAAACATTTGCTTTTTTCCAAATTGAAGGAATATAGCATTACTCTTATGCTTCATGTAAATCACTTATCTTGGACTAGTTTTATATGCTAATATTGTTGAAATATTGATAATTAATAGTTTTAAAATTAATATGATATTATGTTTTATAGAAAATAGTTGTAATTTTATCCTTTTTCGGACAAAAACATAAAATGAATAACAAACAATAAGCCATTGTGGAGTTGTGGTATGTATGTTATCCACGTTTTGTCAAATTATATTTTCGTAAATATTACGGTATACAAGTGAGTAAGCATTTTCATTTTTCGCATTTAGAATGAAATAAACATGTCAAATTACATTTACAAATGCGTGAACAATATCGTGTATCTCTGTATTATAAAGTCAGTGGCAAAAAACTCCGTGGAAGCCGCGGGAGCCCCATAGAAAAGTCTCGGTCACTGCAAGAACCCTATGATATCTTCACTTTTTAAAAGAATGATATATATATTTTTTGTGAATTTCCCTGCAATCTCACGGCTATTCTAGAAATTATACAACGCCATGATAACTATGTGGGAACACATCCTGATGGATTAGGGCCTTAACCCATTCTGACATATTTGAGTAAAGTTATAATTTCAAAATTTACCTGATGTATGCTATTCTAAGTAATCTTAAAAGTACCATTTTTTGCGAGAATATATTTATTTGTTATTTAATCATGCTCAATTTTTGTTTTTCAATTAAATAGATAATTTGGGACAATAAAAACTGTTACAGATACTGATACTCTCGATAATGCAAACATATTTATTGTAATGTTGCAAGACACCTTTTTAAAAGTAGGCGTAACAAACTGATTAAATGTTTTACCCGATTTACTGTCGTCGATAAATGTGTTACAACATCTTAAGACAATATATAATTAATAATTGAACATTACGTGATTAAACAGGACGAAACTAAACAGCTATGAAGTATTTTTAGTTCTAAGGTTCCAAAAGTCAACAAGAATGATATAAAGGGAGACTAAACGCTTCCTTCTTTTTAAAAATAAAGACTATCGCACTGTATGTGGTTGCGGGATTTAGTGGAATCATCTTTGTTACTGCTGACGAACAGAGAAATGCTGGTTGTAATCATAGAACGTATGTACAATATCTACCTACATATGTTTTTTTTTCACTTTTCATTTACAATTAAAGATACTAATAAAAAATTCACTGGGGTTTTTCTTTTTCAGGTTTCTATCAACTTTTTGTAGTGATGATGTTGACAGTATCCACAATAATGATACAATTACTAAAATATGCAGCGGTATGCATGCCTCCTATATAGAAATATCATAACGAGATAAATAAATTCAGTATTATGCAATATTTTATATAATTTTTCACATAAAGAAACACGATATCTGAGGTTTTATTACCATTTGTTTTGTTCCAGCCTGTATTGGACTTTTATGTTTACCAGAATGTCCCCAGGGATATTATGGACAGCAGTGTAATGAAACCTGTACTTGTGATGCTGTCATATGCGACGATGTGTTTGGATGTGTAACTACTGGTAAATGGATGCATACTCTATGTCCATCAGGTACTTTCTGAAAAGCTTACTTTATTATTCTGTATAGAACTTAATTATTATTATTATATTGTAACATACGGACTGCTTCAGGAGGTTGCTGGTTTTATTTTTGTCTCAATTCTTTTTTCGTAACGTTTCCTTTTTCTGTATTTACTGGGAATATTTTGAGATGGTTCAAATTTTTATTAACAAAATTTGATCATATTTCTGAGAGACTGTCTAGTTGTTTTTTTTTAAATTGATATTGACATTAAACTTTAACTGATCTATTCTAACTTGGAAGTGAGTAAATTGTTGTGTGTCATGCAAAATTTAGTGAATGTATTATTACTGTAATCACAATAATCACATGTTGATATGCCCAATCAATCCTGGATTTTGAGTTTTGAAAGGATTATCAGAAGAATTGTCTATGATTAGAAAATATAAATTTTTGACTTCACAATTCCATTTTTAACGGTATTTTAGAAACAGATCAAAAAACAATCATACTTGTCAAAAAAATTCTTAATTCAGATAAGTTGTCTCTTAATCAATTTATTCATTTTTCCAGAGAAAACTTCTCCATCCCTAGATGAAAAGAGCACAGGTAAATGTTTATCAAAAGTATCCTGTTGAATAATCCTTCAGAAATTCTCATCTCTCATATTCGCTATACCTAATTTTAGCGCCTTCTTCATTCGTTAATTCATCTAACTTTGTAATAAATGTAAGTTGCTACTGACTTTCCCAATTTATATGTACATGTAAAAACTCTCTAGAACCTCACAAAGTATACATCTTTATCAATGCACTGTGAAAAATTAAATTGAATAGAATGTTTCGAATATGTTTAGCTAAATTTGTAAAAAGATACATAAGCATCAATATGAATTAATTCAGGAAATTCAGGGTATGTAAAATATGTCCTTACCCATTCTTTAAACGAAGGACCATTTTAAGGTGTGCATTTGGAAACAAGGTAGTTTTATATTTTGTTTTTGTTTTTGTTGTTGATGTTGTTATTATATTATCAATGAAACCTTTGGGCAACATGCGTTTTAGTGCTTTGTAAAGAACGGTAACTATTATCAAATTATAGAGGAGCAACACAGGAAATTGTTAGGAATGGTTGTAGAAATTTCGTTGTCTGCATCATTATTCATCATAATTTTGCTGTTGGTGATACTACTAAATTTTGTTTACATGTGAGATATATTTTATGTTAACCCCAGTAGTCGAACATAAGAAATATATGTGATTTAGTTCATTTTTACATAACTAATACATAAATATGATAATTTGAATACTACATCACAGAGCAAGAAAAAATAACACGATACCCTATAGTTCCCACCGAAAGAAATGCATCAAACGGTTTGTCTTGAATCCTTTCGGTTTTTCTCAAAACAGTGAGTTTGTTTGGCTTTGGTATATTTTGCTATCTAATTTCATCAGTTTCACCAGAAGACATAACTAGGGATTCACCTGTAATCTATACCGCAGTCGTGCGCCCTAACAGGACACCGGTCAGGCGTGTAGATCAAAACGACCGAATATACGGAAATATGCTGAAGCTGCAAAAACGGAATTGAGGGAGGTAAGCATTTTTTAAGACATTCTCCAGATTTAATCTTAGTAGTGAACAGTTTGCAAATATTATGTTTGCCATATGACAATACAACTTTTCTGTTATTGCCTACATGTTTTAACTAAGTATGATTAGGCCTATAGGGTAACTCTCAATTTATTGGCCCTAAATGTTCTTGATAACACAGTATCTTATTTTCATGTTTTTGAGCACCTTGTCTTGAATTTGTTAACTGTTTGTTCATAGAATTTTAAGAAACTTTAAATTCATTTTACAAAATGCATCTTGCCAAGTTTTGATGTCTGTTTAGCGATTTAAAACAGAAAAATAAATTGTGAACACCAAAAAGTTTATTTTGCGGCCATACGCAAACAAACATTGTTAAGAAAATCTTATTTGAGCTAGATGCCCGGATGAGCTGAATAGAAACACCAAAAAGTCCCACTTAAATTTTTCTGACATGACAAAAAACATTGATTTTGTGACTTTTTAAAAAAGTCGTTGTATTATTCCTTTTAAGAGCGACTTGTGTTAAAATAATGACCATCTGAAAACATTTGTGTTTACTGTTTGATTGTCTTTAACCTTTTCACGATAATTAACAGGAAAAAGAAAGCGAGAACCTCTAAAATCAACACCAGTAACAATGCAATAAATGGTAAAGAATTTTTTCCTGCTTAATCTTATAATATCTAAGAGGGGCGTTAAATAAATAATGTAAATGTTGTTACAAAAATAACACAATAAGATATTTTTATTTTTTAATGGTTACCTTCAGAATATCCTCTTTTACCAGAAAAATATAATTTCAACTGATTTATCCAAGCTTTGAATACATTCATATAATGTTTTAGAATGTTATTCATATACTAATAAATGGCAGATCTCAAAGCATTCCTTGATGCATATCTTCTTCCTGACAAGTGCTTTTAAATTTAGGAAAAAGAATAAAGTCGCAGGGAGACAAGTCAGGTTAACATGGAAAATGGGGCAAAACCTTTTCTTTTTCCAAAAATAATCTCACAATCTGGTTTGTATGTGCTGGGGCGTTGTCATGAAGAAGTCGAATATCGCTTTTTTTCATAATGTGTCTGATATTATGTTTCATCACCTGCAACAATTTTCGATAAACGTAGTCCATTGCAATTTTTGTAGATTTTAAGTAGTTTTCTACACAGTTAAACCCGCAATCGCTTTTGTTTTTCTGTTAATAGATAATGTATCAATTTTATACTAACCTTTTTGGAGCCAAGGTGTTTCTTTAAAATTGTAAATAATGTCCGCGATAAAATGCCTACTATATTTTCTTTTTCGTTTATTGGTTTATCGACCATCATTATTGTATTGCATCCGTTGAAGCCTAACGAGGTGCTCCAGGACATTGCTTACCCTGAAGGTTTCTTTGGCCATTTTTAAATTTCCTGACCCACCTGTAAACTTGTCTCAATGACAAACACTTGTTTTCATACACATCGCACAGCACTCTGAAAATTTCTTTCGAGTCTTTACCTACTCTGACACATGTTTTTTTGTAATATCTCATTTCAGCCTTATTGGATGATGACTTACTAGTCATATTTTTATACAGTGTCTCGAATAGGGGTTATATGTCAGCTTCTCAAAGGAGTATTCGATGATGAAACGTGGTCAGATAAACGGTCATAAATAGAATATGAACCGAATTATACGTGAAAAGAAATTATTCAAAGGTCAACTTAACCGTGTATTGTATGGAATCTGATTTTTGATAAGTGACATTATTTATTGAACGCCCCTCGTAACAGCTTTACTTTATGCAATCGATATGCAATTTTTATGTCTCATTACTTAACTTATATGAGAAATTATTATTGCTATTCTTACAAATGAATATATAAATTGTAGAGGAAGGTGTAAAAAAAGGTTCCCCGGCAACCTAGTCCTTTGTGGAACATCCTAACAGAACTTCACCACTGGATGTAGGAAATCCTGACAGGACTTCATCATCTGATGAAGGACAGTATGACCAGGAGTATGGAAACGACGATGTGTTAGCAGGAAAATCAAGGAGAATATTCGTTTAAAGAAAGCAACACTATAGATGTAATTTACACTCAAGGTCCTGTGTGATATGTTAGGTTTCATAACGAACTGTTTTGACTTTCATGAATTCAATTTTAAAACTACAATATGTTTGTAAAAATAGATTTTATCAGAAATATA
Source organism: Magallana hongkongensis (assembly GCA_016163765.1). Taxonomy (NCBI): domain Eukaryota; kingdom Metazoa; phylum Mollusca; class Bivalvia; order Ostreida; family Ostreidae; genus Magallana; species Magallana hongkongensis. The sequence continues at coordinate 69,203,752 of WFKH01010931.1, forward strand.
ATGAAGTATTTCGATGTCATTCTATTAAATCTAAAAAACATAATGTGAAGATACGTAATTAATGATAATATATTTTTGGCTTTTAAAACTCTCACAAACAAAAATTGTTGTTAAAGTTATTTTCTAATGATAGCACACATCTTATGTTTTTAGGGTCTTCCGTTTCCAACGGAAGACCCTATTGTTTTTGTTAGGTTTCTTTTTCTCTATTTTTCACTATTATTATTATTATTCTTTTTTTTCTTAACATTTTTCTTAAAACTCAAATATCTCAAATATGCTACAATGGATTTTAATGAAATTTTCACGAATAATACAAAATATCAAGGTCTTTTATTATATACATTTCTGTTGATGACGTCACTTCCAGTCGGCCGTTATATTCGTTTTTCTGTTTGTAAAAAGTGATCTTGTCCTCCCTTTTTCTCAAAAACGATTAAAGATAGAAAATTGAAAGTTTCAGGAATGTTAGATTTTCGAATTCCTAGGGCCGATCAGGTAAAACCACGATCGTCCGTCACTTCCGGTCCGCTCAAACAGCATTTTTGGAAAATTGTGTTTTAAAAAATTTTCATATTATGTAATTTACAATTTTTTACCATCAGAATATGTTTTAAACTTATCAAATTTTAATATAAGCAGGTCGTCCGTCACTTCCGGTCGTCACTGGAAGTGATTCCAAAATTTTGATTTTTGGAATTTTAAAGCATATATGTTTTGTAGACATTTTTGTACTGAATACAAAACTAAAAACCGTTTTAAAATCGGACAACGCATTGCAGAGATATTGAAGTTTAAAAATGGCCTTTTCCGGAAATCTTAATTTTGCAGTGTAGGTCTAAAAATTAGTTTAAAAGGAAGTCGTACCAAATGTCAACATTTTAATTCAACCCTATCATTAATTCATAATCAAACGGAAGACCCACTCGTTGCTCGCAACGAGATCGTGTCTAGTTCTTTTTATATTCATGAGCTGAATCTGGTATTTTAACAATGGAAGGATATAATCGTAGTGCAAACATTTGTATGTGTAATTCGACATGTTTCATTCGTTTGATATTAAATGTCAACTTCAAAAATGCAAATTTCCTTATCTGGCATTGGTTTTGTATGCTCATATTATGTATATATTGATAATTACTTGTATTAATTGTTAATTTTTTTAAAAAAAAATTGATATATTTATTTATCATTTAAATAAATTAATTAATAAATGAATGTGAACCATTTTGAACCAATCAGAAAATGTATTACGTATGTGATTTACAAAAACTGGGTTTTTTATTTATATTTTGGTAATTATTACAAATGGTTTTGACTTTAAGTTTGTAATTTCGAAGAATCAATTATAACATAGAACGGAAAAGTTAAATATTTATTCAACATAGAAAAATGTGACGGAGGTTCGATCAAGTAAATTAATTACTGTCTCTAAGTAAGTAGTAGGATCACGATGAAAATGTGTTGTTTTGTGGTTTTTTTTGGTTTTTTGTTTGGTGTAATCGTTCTTATTACGTAAAGCGGGTTTCTCTTTTCGTGGAAATTTAACTTTGGCTACATTTAATCTATGGTAGAAGCTCGTGAAAATGTTCATCACTTAATTTGCTTTCTTGCATATGCCGGTAAGTACTGTGTTACAATGTTATTAACTGTGTCCGCTAAGAGTCGTGGTGTATGGATAAACATTTAATATTTATTCAAGATGCCAAATGTTTAAAAAATTTCTTAGAGCGTGATTCGATTACACAGGCAATTGTGCCTCACATGAAATTCACGTTAAATTCACGTGAATTTAACGTGAAATGTTCACGTGAAATTCATGTGAAAAGAGCACTCACACGAATTTCACGTAAAATTTTTTCACGTGAAATTCATGTGAATGTGTTTCACGTGAAATTTTAGTGAAAAATGTGTAAATTTTTTACGTGAAATTCACGTAAAACACATTCACGTGAAATTCACATGAACAAATTCACATGAAATTCGCGTCGATCTTTTCACGTGAACTTCACGTGAGGCACAATTGGCTGTGTAATATGGTTAACATGATTTGATAACGTCACCAACCAGTTTATTCGAGCATCTCGAGGAAGTGTTTAATGTTGGTATTTCTTATTTGCATGAAATACTAATATTTTTCTAAATTTATTGTTTTTTACTGAACATTGATTCAAACCAGACAACATAATATTTTGCTAATTATTCTCAGACTAATTACTTGGCGATAAAGATTTGACTGTGTCATCCAATGATTTTTCAACTGCATTCGGAAAAATGTATATAATTCAATAATTATGTAATTCACTATTAATCTTAATAGATGTAACATCTCACCTATATACTCAAGCTTAATTACAGAATAAACGTACAAAGTTAAATTAACTTACGCACACACGCACAATCAAACTGGAGTGTCAATCTATCATCTTTGGAATTTGTAATCATATATTCAACTAAAATACCTACTTCTGTCTTCTTAATAGCTCTTACCATAAACTATAATTTAATTTTAAAAGGAAGACGTTTTAATGTAATGTAAGTCATTAGTCAACACTTTGAAATTTGTGAGTGACACTTCTCTAAAATGTAATTGTAATCAAGAGTTGTGATGTACAAAGTTGGAAATTCACATTATACAACAGGATGTTATTGCAAAATCATTAATGGTTCCCCATAGTTCGTGTAGTGTTTCAAGTCTTCAGAAAGATATGAAATATTCAACATATCTCATTAAGCAGAGATGATCTCTGTAAAAAAAAAGTACTAGACCTCATGCTTAATTTCCATTTCAGGGGATTATTAAACTTTGATTTTAGCTTTTACACTATCTAACACAAAAAAAGTTTAAAAGTCAATTTTAATACTATAAAATGATACAAGGAAAACGTCAATTTTATTTCTACAGAAATGAGTTTAGAACACATAAAACTGTTTTTGATTCCAATCCTGTTTGGAAGTAGCTATGCTGACAACGGAATCTGTGACAATAACACGTATGCACAAATACTGACATTTCCTTTTAAACCAGCTGCTTACTATTACCAGATGGGGCATCATAGCATATGCTACTATCAAATACTATATGTAAACAAAGTTATATTTTACATCATAAATTACTGCAATCATTGATCCACTTTGATGATTTCAGAGTTATTCCAACATGTTGTACAAGCTATATGTACAATGACACATTGCAGCAATGTGTAGGTCAGTATGGGGAACTTTGTTTTGATTATGAAATATTTGAATGTAGAGCTTAGTTGAAAAATAATATGTAACGAAGCATAACATTTGATACCTCTATGAACTGTAACATGAACTTGTGTGTTTATTGTTAATTGCCATGATGCAGATTGCATTGGAAGGTTCGGTGACAACTGCAGTCAGCACTGCCCTCAAGGATATTATGGTCGACGGTGTAATGAAACTTGTAATTGTAATTCCACCGTGTGTGACGAAGTGACAGGATGTTTAAAAGTTACATCAGGTAAGCGATTTTATAAATTTAATACTTAGCTTTTTTAAAGCCAGTGTTATTTCTTTATCGAGAGCAATTGCATGATTTTTTTTTTCGCGTTTAAAATATTAATTAGACGAGTGTGCACACAGAGTACTGAGGAAATCTTTTGAATAGAATCAGAAATCTGTTAATTTCTTCACCAAATAACACATAAAACAACGTCTATGCTATGTGATTTCAAGCAGTGTATCCTCATATTGTTTGAATAATTGAAATCAAAAACCCTGGAAATAAGTGGTGGTCATCGAATCGGAGAGCATTGCTTTCTCTGTGACGCTTGTTGAACATATCAATATCCGAATGATGAAATTATTCATGAGTAAAAGTGTAGCAAGAGCTAAGTACTTCGCCAATTCATGGTCTTTAGGTCAGATCACAACGATTGATTAATTTATGTCGTAAGAAAAAAAAAATCATAAAATAATAAACATGTGCCAAATTTTTGCATTACTCTGTTTCATTATTTACACTGATAATTTGAAATACATTGTGTTCCTTTGAATATTGAATGTTTCTCTCCTGCAATGAAACTACTGTATTACACAAGATAAGGTCAGTATGGCATTTTGTACATTAAAGCTTTGAAATATATGTATTTTTTTACGCAGATACTGTATTTACAAATCGGAATTTCTAAAATATTCCTTTATTTTTATTTTTTCCTGTTTGTTAGAGACTGTTTTAATGGAAAGCAGATACATAATCTTTTTTCCTCGAATACATGATTTGAATTTTGCATTCCAGATCAAACTGAATTATATGAGAATATAACATTCAGGGGTATGCCTCTCTCTCTCTATCCTTCCTCTCTCTCTCTCTCTCAAATTATTTGAGATTAATATATTTAATTTGCTGGTCATTATTTACTTTCTAGATCCGGTACTTGAAATTATAAATGGTCAGAGTTGTTAATACAATATATTTTTTTTATTTTGGTATACAACTTGATTTGTGCAAACAAAAAGATTCAGGGTTGATTCTACGTCATACTTTGACCGCATTGGTATTCTTCCTTTCCCTACTGATTGGCATAATTATAACCATCGCCTACAGGTTAGCTAGGGGTAAACTATATGCAGTTTTACTTATAGATACACGGTGAATCATACAAGTACTCTATACTGACAGACTCTATTATTGTCATTTATTCAATATACAGTAGACTGAAAAGGAAAACCGAGACCAGAAACCCCATTGTCAGCACAAAAGACAGCTTAATTCATGGTACAGTCTCTCCCTTTCTCTCTCTCTCTCTCCCCCCTCTCTCTTTCTCTTTCTCTCTCTCTCTCTCTCTCTCTCTCTCTCTCTCTCTCTCTCTCTCTGACAGTGTGCAACATATTTTAAGCATTGCTATTTCAGAGACCAATTTTTGCTTTGTAGATTGCAATACTTGCGCCTCTTCATCAGTCTATATCGATGTGATACACCCCAGAACTACGCCAGTCCGGGTCGTGGAACAAATCGACCAAACAGAGTACTCGGAAAAAAACTGAGGCTACATGGAGGGGACCATGGGAAGTCTCATATTGTTCCCATAAAATAACAAAGACTGAAATGATAAACCAGATGACACTACTAAAATTTCTATTAGATTTAACAAAGTATATGTTTACTACAAAAAAAATTCCAGTTGTGCTCCGCAATAGCTGTCATTGTAACATTATAGATATTGATGTTGAGGTGGCCGACTTTAGTTTTCATTGCGCATGTTTTTGCGCAATCTAGTATAACACATTGCACTTATACGCTTTAAAAAAATTATTTCGATACCATTTATGAAACTGAACACAATAACCAAAATATAGAAAAAAATATTAAGATTTTTTAACGAAAATTTTAATTTTCAAAAAAAAATTTCGTTGTTCGGTAACGTTAGGTGACCGCTGCTATTGTGTTGTTATGACGTTATGATTATATTAAGATTTGTAAAGTACAATATTAGAAAATAAAAGCATTTTAAAAAAGTAAAAAGGGTACCCATTGGCAATATCATACAAAGAACTATGTTGTCCTAAAGGTTATTTTTATTTAAACAAAAAAATGCTTTCTTTGGTTATTCATTCGGGATATGAAGGTAGCGAGAGAAAAAATTTTACATAACCCGCTAACGCGGGTTATGTATTTTCAGCAGATTTTGAAATTTTTTTCTGCAATGATTGCTACCTTTATAAACCGCATGAATCATTAAAGAAAGCATTTATATTAACATCTTTCTTCTAACTAATTAATAGATTGATTATGAAAAGTAAGAAAAATTCACCAAATTTCTGTTAATGTACATACGTACGTTAGCTAAAAGAACCAGCCAAATCGTCTCCTGTGAGACTTTAAGTCCGACATCATCATGATTATTTCGTGCAGTCCGTGATTTTTCTTAGGTCGCTGTAGGTTTCGACCAATCGATAAACAGGGCGTGTCAATTTCAGTCCTGTCAGTTTCAGTCGCTGTAGATTTCGACCAATCGATAAACGGGGCGTCTAGATTTCAGTCTGGCTGTTTCTATAGAGCTATGAATTAACTATAAATTTCTGTAAGAAATAGAGGGAATCATACTCGGTAGATGTAAATATAAATGTTTGAATGAATCCACTGTACCACACTACAATTGTAATACTCTAGATGTATAATAGCAAAACTTGGTGCATTTCAATATTTTGAAAAGACCATTATAAAATAGACCGTTAAAAATCAGATGGTAGAAAATAATATTACTAATCACATATAACAATTTGAGAAAAATGGCTAATATAGCATTTTTGAAATCTGCTTCGAAGTGCGGAAAATGACAAATTTCCTATGTATCATTATATTAAATGTATCTGTATTTTGAGATGGCCCTTAACAAGAACCAGATGGTAGATTTTTTTGAAATTTCGCAAGTATACTCGAATTTGTGTAAATATAATCATGGTTAAAAATAAAGAGTTATTTTTTTTTAAGTGTAGTTTGTACGCTTCCTTCAGTTGGATAACTGTTTTCAAAGTTTTTATCTTGATATTAAGCGTTTTATTAAATAAAATGTGTCCATCCGATTAAAAGCGTTTGTTTCCAGACCTGAACTAAAGGGAATGTCTATCAATTCAAGTTAAAGGTTACTGGATAAATATTGTAGAACCATAATGCAATAATGCAATGATTTTGATGACACATTCAAAACACATATATTGATAAATTACCGAGTTTTAATCAGAATGGACAAATGGTAAATGTATATCTTTTCTTGATATCTATGTTTATAAAACATTCAATAATTAAGGAGGCTGGATGGTCAACAAATTACTCATTAGATCTACTTTAAAATTTTAGATATTATTTCTTTCGCCATTAGCTTTTCTTTACTTTTGAAAAATTTTCCTATTATCTTTATACAGAGATCTTCTACAGGAGGTTGATAAGGTCTAAGAATGGCCATGACCATCCAGCCTACTTAAATCTGGTAGTGAGTGTACACTGTACCATTATGCGTCCTGAATCTCATGCATCTAATTAGGCAATCCCCTCAACCTCACCCTCCTACTGCAGTTTATAGCAGTGAATTCCTTCCAAGATCACCTTTCTTTGAATGGAAAATTAATCATGCAAAGAAACTCTTTAGCTGAGGCGTCAAAGACATTAAAATTGACTGCTAAGATTGATAGCTTTGCGAGGTAGATATACATGTATATGCATCATAATGTAAAACTGATAATATGACAACTTCATTTGTTATCTACGTATTCCACTACTTTGCATTAAATGGTCTAACAGTGTTGCTATTACTACACATGATAGCTAAATAAGCAAACACCGTGTTTTATTCATGACGAAAACTGAGAAATACACTCAAATCCAGACCATTTTCATCCTATCTTCGTACAGCACAGACTGGTTTTGATATATGTATTCTGCCTCAGATACGGACGGGGATCGTGGAGCCATACTCTGATAGGTACCCGGTGGCTGTAAGTGGCTGTAGGAGGGATCACGAGTCTCCATCACAACAGCCTGCTGATTCCCGTGGTTCAGTTGGTTGTAAATGTCCTTTTCGTTGTCTTTGTTTATCGGTCCATACGTGTAATTAGATGAACATCGGTTTGAATTGGCAAAAGTATTTTCATAGCGATTTTCCTGTAAAATAGGATCGTCCTTATGACCGCTAGTTCTCTCTGGGTTCATACCGCGACTCTTCGCGGCTATGTTAAGGCTGTCCGAAGCAAAATTTATACCGAAAAACGATACTATTTTAATTATCGAAAAATTACTTTAACCTAGCTAATTTCTTTAAACTTTTATTACATAAATTAACAGTGATATCAAACACTATATTTGATGCATTTTTGTGACGTCACATATTTATCTTTAGCACGTGACAGGTGTATCCTAACACGGTAAATAATCTATATAAATCGCATCGGCGCAAGTGAATAATGACAATAAATCAAAAATATTTTTATGAAAAATCCTTCGATAAGTAACGTATTTTGCAGTTTTTGCTGGGGGGTTCATATAAATATTTCGTTTATTTGAAAAATTGTCAAAACAGTTCGCACTGCCATCGAAATTAGGCACATTTTTACCTTTTAAGCTCGATTTACACAAAATCGGGTCAATTGGTAGGTTTCCCCCAGCAAGATTCATATTGGTACTTATTTTCTCTCCCATTTTCACGTAAAATATACTAAGATTGTATTGATCTTTCGCTTGCGCCAAGCTGTTTTTTACATGCATATACATATCACCATTCATTAGTTTACACGTAGCAGGGGGAGTCTCAAAACCATTAGTTTATAAATAGTTATTTACCTTATACAAAGCTTTAAAACTGTTGACTTTTTCATACTCCATATTGGCGATACTGAGTTTAGTATCACTAGTATTTACAACAACGTCTATGTAAAGGAATGAAGCGGTTTTATAATGCACAATAAAATTCACTTATTACGTTACGATACATTCCCTAAGAACGATCGAAAGGAATGCAGATGGTGACGTCAAAGTTAACTATGACGTCATATTTTATGAAGTACAGACAAGTGACTTTCTACACATCGCTGTGAAATCAATCGGGCAGCCTTAACATACCCGCGTTGTCGATAGCATAGTCGTACTCACTTAAAACAGTGGGCGCCACTGGTTGCTGAGGAATAACTTCCGGGCCATTTCCGACATAAGAGTAGACGATCTCCTTTAAGAAATAAACATTTATTTTGTCAGTATAAGACATATTCCTCAAATGTTACAAGAATTAAATAGATTATTATACAAACATTGTGTGTTGACAATAACAAGGAATATATATAGGCCATTAACAGTATACACACATTTTCTGTATTGAATCCATCAGCGTTGTCCCGACCACCTTCCATTGTGTGCGATATGTTGTCTCTCCTTTCATCATTTAATCTATAAAAAAAAAAGACCGTTAAAATCAGGTAATTTAAAGACATTTATTTTGAATATTCAAACATCGTGAAAACAAAAATACAATCATGTCAGATCACTTCTATTTAGATTTAATAGGAGCTGTGGCAATGAAATGCTTGAAAGTTTCCAGTATAATCAAAAGGCTCAGGTTGTTTTCTGGCGTAGATCAAACATTGATTGCACAGTTGGACTTTAAGTCAAACCGAAGTTGAGATTTTTATCTTTTAACAAAATAAATTTTAAGGTCTATGGTTTTTGTTTTTAAAACCTTTCTAACAACAAGTTATTCATAACTTGTTTATTAGTTAAGGATGTTGTTTACTCAGGGTTTGAGTTCTTAAATTTGGAGTGTTATAAAGTTCAATGTCATGAGTATAAATTGGTCTAAACACACAAAGTATTTATGAAATGAATAATTATTGACATAACATTCAATATTTTCACTATATTATGGAATTAGGCTCAAACAAAAAATTACTTTTAAAAGCTAAACAGAGGAAATTCGGACTAAATTTTGCATATTTTGTTTTCCGCTAAAACATTGTTGGCAGTTCTTTAATATTAAATGTTATATATATATATATATGATTTCATATTTTAGTCAATATAATTTTGCATAAGTTCTGTTGGTTTTATCTCACTTATTCATTAAAATAATCGTATGGCTCGAACTGCATAGATATTGCAAAATGCTTAAAAACGAAAAAAGACACCATATCTCAAAATTTTGATCATTGACCTCATATAAATTGTATGCAAACAGAATAAGGTCAATATAAGTAGTTTAATACTATAAATGTTTTTGTATTATCATCATTTAATTTTTTGTAAAATTGGATCAAAAATGGGTAGGGATTGGAAAACTGAAAGAGGAAATTCGGACTGGAATATTTGTAAAATTTGTTTCCGAAATCTTAATGCTTTGTATCTATAAAGTGTCGCTACCATTTATAAACTGTATTTCATTTTATAAAGCGTTCAATTATTTGTAATATTTTCACAATGAAGAAAATCTCAATTGTAGTGTAAAATTTTAAGGGTTATTTCTTGATTTTTCAAAAAATATTAAATGGCCATTGACTCAAAAAGTAGGTCATTGACCTACTTTTCTGAAAGGAAAAAAACCACTACAATCAAAGGTCTATAACATACAATAGATGGTTTCTGATTATCATCAGTGGATTTTTTTTTCATTCTGAGTAAACGTCATCCTTAACAGAAACAAAATGAGGAAGATAATTAATTGCTACAGTGTAGCCTTGAACACAAACACAGAGAGCAGACGCTACAAAGACGACAATTCGAGGTCAAATATAACAGTATTTCTATAAAAATGTTAGAGGAATGTGTTATCATAATTTTTCAAAAAATCATTTAAAATCTTTGTAATATGGCATGCGTATACGTAATTCACATGTGACTTACACCATACCCTTGCTTTTTAATACTAGTATTACATGATATAAAAACCTTATACCAAAGTTATAATTATAAATTACCTTTGACGTCTTTTTCGATCACACGTGGTACATATGGTCAAAGCGGTCACAGCCAGTAGAGCCCCACCCACTAGGAAGGCACCAACGAAGACGATCCCCGGGGATTTATTAACGTTATTATCCATGACGTAATACTCAGAAGACACAGTAATAGGCCACTGACCAGTATGTCAAATATTTCTGGTTCAGACAACGAAAAGATGAATATTATTTATCATAGAAGAAATAAATATCATCGATGGCTTTGTGTCCCATCCCTGTCAACACTATTAAGATTTGATGTTGAAGCTTAATTTGTCAATATGGTTGTTTGTCCTAGTTTAAAGTCCTAACGAACCTTAATTTGCACGTTTCCTACTAATTGAAATACTCTGACTGGAACAAATGGTTTCTGTTCAGCACTGACGTCGACGACTGAAATAAATTTATCTGCATGGGAACGTGTACATATATATTGACATGTATTCAAAAATTGAAAACATTATCAAAGGGACCTAGTCACCTAAACACGAATTTAGCCCAAGCTTTTCAAGTTTTATTTTTCCATTTTTCATGTTTAGAATGGTATGTTTAATACGGGTATTTCTAATGCTTAATCATTTTAATGTCAAATATTGAGTTACAAGCGAGTTACAGAATTAATAATTCTTTTTTATGTAAATAACCCTCGAGTTTTGTTAATGTTTACATATCTGGTGTATTTATGAACACATTGAATCAGTTTATCTTGTTTGCCAATTAGTTAAAATTGATTTAATTTCCTTATAGTACATTGTTTGTAAACAATGTAACAAGACTTGAGCTTTGTTTGGTCCTAAAAATGTTCTGCTTAATTGTACTGAAAGTAAATAAGTGAACACAGATTTCTACGGTACTTATTAATGTTACCAAGGAAATTAAGAAAAATATTAGTTAAACATAGAACTACAAATCATCACCTTCCTTGAGAAGTAGGATGGTGGAGTAGTGTTCAAAGAAGTGAATGTTATTGTAACTTATTTAATTGTAACAAGATTGTCAAAGAATTTCATTTTATTTTAGAATGTACGGCATTATATAACCTACGTAGTCAGTTTTTACCTAGAAGTTACCTTTCTTCTATGCAACACTAAGAAAATTATGTATGTTTATTACAAAAATTAATGAAACTGTTCACCCGGCCCCATTTACTTTTTTATCCTTAACAATGATATTATACATATGTAAATATGTTAGTTTTGTTCATGTACCTTATGTACCATTCTATGGTTTTGAGCGAAATAAACTGAGCTGTTTACATAACAATGAATTTGACCTATGTACACTATTTTATACAATTTAACAGATATGAAAATAATTTTTTTTTTTAAATTTTGATCTCAAATCGTGTCGAGGTCCTCTATTTATTTCGCGTGTTTCTTTTATTCCATTGTATCGTACAAGTTTAATGTTTAGAAAGTAATGATTGCTACATGTAGATTGCCGACTGAGGAGCTGTCTCAAAAACTGTATGATGTTATATGTAGTGAAGTGAAGAAAATGGTTTCTTGTTTTAAAGAAGATAGGGGAATAAGACAACGCAAATGCCCATTGGTGTAATCGTAAAAAAACAATTTCAAATTTATTTTTTTCCATATATATCTATATCCCTCAGGGATGAAATGGCCAACTGGTTTCACAATTGGTTTCTTAAGGTGTTGGAAAAGTTCGCCCTCTGATGATTCTGCTGTGGAGAACGTAAAACAAGATCTAAGATGGAGGTTTGAAACATTTGAAAGCATTTCCTTTTACATGGAGTAAACCGTGCCTAACATTCATCGCATATAATAGTATTTCTCGTGATTTTTTTTAGATAAGAAAGAAAAAGAAGAATCATAAATATATGTAAAATACATGGTTATTGTATTGATATAATAGCTATGTTTGGGCGAGGGTAAGAAAACGTGACAGAGGGCGAGGCTTGTCAAGCACTCTTCACGTTTTCGACCCAAGCCCAAATATCGCTTATATTTCAAGATAAAAAAAAATGTATTTTGTTAATCCTGCAGCATAATATCACATCGTAGCAAGCGAGCTATTTTTGACAAATTTCGCTGGATATCTGCAGTTGAAACCATGACGCCATGGCGTAAACGAAGCATCCAAGTTGACGTCAACATGCACGAGGTTTTATTGGGACTTTTACTGAATATAGCTTTGATTTATTGGGTTTCCTTTATTTGTTCAATGCAAGGGGTAGTTGCAGGATAAAGAATTTTATCTTAAGATCACGAGAAAAAGGTTCGTAATAAAAATTTATTATTTCGTTATTACGAAAACAGGTATCGTAATAACTAAAAAGAGATTCTATAATTACATGAAAAGATCTAGTAATGAGATGATTATTCTTTCTGAATTATTATTCTTTTATGACAGTAGGTTACAAAATTGAAACCTTGGTACTTTATTCCTTTTATTTTCACAGAAACACGGATCATAAACACGCTATACGACGAGAAAACGTGTTTCATAGGATAAAATGGCCAAATGTTTCTTTGAATGGTTTATTCAAATGTTTGAAAAGATCTTCTGATCATTCTGATGTGGAGGACGTTGAGCAAGATCTGAGTAGATTAGAAAGTCCAAGTAGAGGCGGGGTGTTGAATCTATACGTAGACACACAAAAATGAACACGTTAAGAAAGAACAAGTACAGAATGATACAGATAATACAACAGACACATCAAAAGAATACTGTGTAATGCGCATTTGTACAGATCCACGAAAGGAAACGAGCCACCATTTCACAGGGCGAGAGGAGAAAGATGACGAGGATGATGATATTGACGATGATAAGGAAGTAGTCTACGTAGAAATGAATTTACAGTGACATCATAAGTAGATGGAATTCGGGCTGCCACCTCCAAATGACTGATAGCGATGCGTGTTTTGAATTTATATGGTTTAGTTAATTAAATGGTTGGTGTATTAAGATAATAAGGTTGAATACGTTTTATATATCATGCGGCTAAAATAAGTGCATGGTTCATAAATTGGGATAATTAGATTTGATTTGTTAAAACAATTATGCTCTTCCCTAATTCAATAAGGAACATTTTGATTTATTTAAACAGCTGAAATTAAAAACATTATCAAATCTGATTAAAAATTCTGATTAACTGATACATTGATAGCTTCACTTGAAAATTATCAGGTACATGCAAGAATTGAAGGCAACGTTGTCACTTTTGTGATAATCTTCACTTATGATTCCATTAAATGCAATCATGATATTTGTTCAAAACATTACTTTATTTAATTTTAGGAACATGTCAACTGTTTCAACTTAACGTTTGTGCCAAACAGTTGTTTTTAATTGCTGTATAAAACAACTGGAACAAATGTTCACATAAGTAATTCTACTTCGCTAGCGGATAATTCCGATTATTTAGAATTAACAGTGTTACATTTATCAGAGCAATTAATCAATGACAGTATCGATCACCTTAAAAGTAAGGTTAAGCTATAAATTTAGCGGAGTTAAAGTATGAAAATGTTCGAAAACGAAATCAGATTCACAATCAAGTCGAAGTCCACCAAGATGACACACTGCAAAGCTCACTGACTCAATGGTTGTATTCGGAGGTAAGTTATTCTAGAAAATTAGATCAAAAGCCCACGAGAAATCTAATGATGATATTTCACCTGTTTGAATATCCCAAAGGGCTTATCAAAGCCATTTATACTATAAACGCACCCCAACTCGGAAAGTCCGCTTGAGTTTGGCTTTGTTAGAAACATTGTGTTCGCTTTTACAACCGAAGATAATGATAACCAGTAACATTCAAATTGATAAAGTGGTACATAATTTTCAATAGGTTAAATTTTGTTTTCATTTTGCCATACATTAGAGTTCTCCTAAGGCTTTCAAATAGAAATAGGGTTTTTGCTTAGGAAAATCTACTGATTGTATACAAACTTTATCATCATCATCAATATTAAAGCTATAAAATTCTTTTTATCAAATCAACTATGAAACAACAAGTATGACGACAGATTACGATATTCAAAAACAGGAATTATAAAACATGTTTTGATAACGGTAAGAGAAAACTTTAAAAACCCTGCATTTGTAATTTATTTAAACAATCAAAATGTCCACATGTAATACTTGTAAAACGTTTGTCAAATACGTAAGAATTCCAAACTAAAGCAATGAAGTAATTCTATAACATTTGATAAAAAAACAAATGAAAGCCCTTATTTTCGGAAGCAAAAAGGCTAAAAAGAAATAAAAATGATTTATACAACCGTCTATTGACTGAATGTATTTTCCTAACGATAACATATTCTTGTTTTCTTTCCATGGAGACCAGGATGTATTTCAATTAATATATTGATGGAAAACAGGTGTTAACTATCAAAAGGTCAATAATCTCCAAGTACATATGTAATTGCAATTCAAAATTTTGAAGCTAAATTATAATTAAGTTGATTATTATTATTAATAATACGCAATATAAAAGATTAGTTTCCAGAAAAATTGTTCTTGTAGAAGCAAATATGTGAGATTAAAAAACCTAGTTAATAATACAAGGAGAATCAATTGATGAAACAAAAGATCAATTTCCAATGAGTTATAATGGCCTCTTATACAAATAAATACACTGGTCTCCTTTTTAATATAAAAGAAACAAATTATCAAAGATCATAAAAATAAACGTATAAAAGCAACTGATAAAACCAAAAAAAGACAACCCCCAAACTTTTCGCCCAACCTCTCTAACTCTCAAAGTTCAAATAGAGATCAAAACCATCTAACTTAAACGTTTCTTCCTTCTTTTCCAAAATGAATTCAAAATGTGTGGTATTGCATTTGGTCGCAATTTTTTCTGGAAGTATCTTTTGTTTTGCTGATAAACAGGATGATGGAATTTGTAACTACAGCACGTATGTTTATTTTGATTAAACTCATATTTTAGTTAAACAATCTACGGTATATCTATCTATCTATCTATCTATCTATCTATCTATCTATCTATCTATCTATCTATCTATCTATCTATCTATCTATCTATCTATCTATCTATTTATCTATCTATCTATCTATCTATCTATCTATCTATCTATCATCTATCTATCTATCTATCTGATTTTATCGGGCATAAAATATCTTATTTTTAGGATCATTCCAACTTGCTGCACATATATATATATGGATTGCATAAATCATCTTATTTTTAGGATCATACCAACATGCTGCACGAACTATATTTACGACGATGATATGAAGCAATGTAGAGGCTAGTATGGTTAATTAGTTAACCTTTAAACTTCACAAAACTGTTTTTGTCTGAGTTACAAACAAACCTCACTTCAATGTTTACAGAGGGTGTGTTCTTTATTCTAGCTTGTGTCGGAAGGTTCGGTGTCCACTGCAAAAACAGTTGTCCTGATGGTCATTATGGGATTGGTTGTATGAACAAATGCGCTTGCGATTTCAACTTGTGTGACGAAGTTTTAGGATGTCTGACAACTGCAACCGGTACACAACTTGAGCGATCTAAAGCCATCATTTTGTTTGAATTGATATATATTACATACTTTTAATCAAATGTAATGATGCCACCATTAGGGCAAGCGCGAAAAAATATACATCATGTAGATATCATATTACGTACAAATGTACATGTATTTGAATTTCTGGAACCATTCTTCTTAACTAGACATGTGTAATATGCCACCTTTTCACTTGCATAATTATTCGGCACAGTGTTACATATTTATTATCTAGTCTATGTACTATATTTAAGATTGCTGACATGTTTACTCCTTTTTATCAAACATGATTATTACACATTTGATGATATTTGAATGCACATTTCTACTTAAAGTCTTCAAATGTCTTCGAGTAACAAGTCTCAAGGGTTGTGTTCCCAACGTCAAACCAAAGATCGCAGTCCGTGTAACAGAATATCCAGTATCTATCAGAAAGCTTAGTCCTTCATAAATTGACTTGCTGCTAACTGCTTTCTTACATATACGTATCTCAACTATGCAATTTTGAATATCTATTATAATTGCCATTTTAAGTATGTTAAAGTATATTGCCCATAACAGTAATAAATGCAAGTATTTACTGTATGACATATTTGGAATCATCTGGTTTTCTTAATTTGACGTATTATTAAAGCGTATTGAGCTTGTTGCTCAGAACAAAGTAATGAAAATCTATTAGAATACGTTTGTGAATAATATTTAGTGTTTAAAGAACTTGATGACCGTTTTATACAAATGTATTCACTAAACTCTCTTGTTTATGGTTCTATCCCAATCTAAATTCTGTACATCAATAATTGCCAAAAAACGATCTTTTTCATATTGTAAATACTTTACATTGTTTTAAACAGAAATATTTTTCACAAACTTGTAAATGACTTATGTGCATTTTTTAAAGAAGGACAATCTTTTTTCAGGATATTTGGGAATGATTCTACATCTTGCATTGTCTTTATCAGCTTTCATTATTGTTGTTTTGGTGGGCGTACTTTTAAAAATAGCATACAGGTATGATTGAACGTAAACAAAATACGAAAACAATAATTTACTGTGCTATTTGTAGTTTATGTTTATAGTAAAACTATATATATATAT
>WFKH01010931.1:69264011-69276698 GCA_016163765.1 Magallana hongkongensis
CGTCCGAATGTATTTTGGCTGTCTGTCGGTGCAAGATTTCACATCGAGACGTTGGATTTATTTTCAGTTGGAAACATGTTGATGGCCGATTCCTCGGCAGTATACGCTGCTGCAGTGTGTCCAAATAGAACACCGACACAAGGTGTACAACAAAACGATCAAATGTATGGACTATTATAATACTACATGAACAAAATGAAAAAGAAGTACATTAGATAAACCAATAAGAAAATAGCACTTGTCTTTTAAGTAAAGTGACCCTCGTACTATTTTATATAAAATATATTGATATATTTGCTACAGAGAGAACAGAGAAGCGAAATCTAGGAAACCATACTGAACGTATAATATCAGAATGATATTGTCTTAAAAAAATGCGGATAGCAATTTTAATTTGAGTTTGATTTAAGACAAAACACAAGTCACATATTTTTCATATTATATCTTGTAAACTTCGTTTGAGTTTTCATTCTTTATTTTCTTTATTTGTTATTAGCTATATGCTATATTTTGCAAAATTTCACGAGATTATGAGCTATCAATAAACCATTATATTGAAAGAGTTTCAATATACAATTATTTATCATATTTAATAGACGCTTTTCATATGCATGGCGTGGCTTCTGGTGTTTTTCCGTCTTTTATGATGAAAAATTTGGTGAAAGCTGCATGACATCATAATCACAGGTGTTTTGGTGTCCAAACGTGCAAAGAGTTTTATTTTGAAATAGTCTCCTAATAACCAATTGTACACCATATTTAAATAATATGTTTATGCTGTTGATGACTGTTTTAAATAAAATATATAGCTATGCAACACCCTCGATTTTAATATCACGAACTAACTTAATTCAATCCATTTTATTAATAGATAATAGCTTTGATGAAAAGACGATGAATTGGACAAAATGTGTACTCCTGAATTTTAATTTTAATGTGTAGGCTATTTATTTAATGAAAAATGCGCCTTAATTTTAAGAAAATCCAGACAATATTTATCTGAATTACCTTTATTTATGAATTGGTACATGCCTGAATATAGAAATAAACATGGTTTTATATATTATTATCAAGATCAAAATTTGCACATCAACATGTTCATGAACCGTTGGGAAAGAAGTATTTTTAAGTCCAGAAGGCTCAAAACAGGCATTCATTCTGATATTTCGGTCAATACATACAAGAAAAGTAACTCCAAAATTGTAGCCATTCAATGTGAACTGGAAAAATGTTCAAGCAAGTAAACGGTTGCAACTATAATTATGGACCCTACACAAAATATAACATAAAATATTGCATAAACGTTATTAAAAGATAGTCAATTTTTGTAAAAGATCTTGTTGGTTGATTTTTAGCATTTAGGTACACGTTAACTGTCTTAAAATAAAAGCAAGGTAAGAAAACGTGACAGAAGCCTCGCCCTTTCACGTTATCAGCTTTAGCCTAAATATCGCTTATATTTCAAGACAGTGCCTAAGTGTTTTTTGTTAACCTGCAACAAAATGACACAATTGATGCTTCAAACAAGCAAACTTCATTTTGCTCATACAAGACCGTGGATACTTTTGTGTTCACTGCAAAAGCACAGGTTTGCAATGAAACATCTATATGTTAAACTTAAGTGAACTATCATGCACATGTATTATAAAAAACTTTCAGATATCTACATACACACATAGAATATTATTTTTTTGTTAAAAGAAATTAAAGTTACGATAAAACATGGTTTTCTTGGATTTTATTATTTCTTACAGTGTCATAATTGTTTTGTATCACATAAAATTTATTTTTTAGTTATTTATAGAATCTTTTTATAACAACCATGAAACAATTCTTACAAGAGTGAATATTTATAAACACTTGTAAACGAATATAAAAAAAGTGTTTATGTTTTCTTGATCGATAATTGATCTATTAACTTTAATTTCCAATGACAACCAGGGAGTAATTATCGTTAGCAGTGATATTCATAAACACTTGTAAATTGATATAAACCATGCTATTTGAAGTAAAATAAACCATACACATTAAGAGGTTTTAATGTTTCGCTAATATTTGATCCTCAATTTTTAAGAGAATGTTCTTGTAAAAACAATATAAGTTCATCGTAATTCGGAATATTATTTTTAGGATAAATTGGTTTATTTTTATATTATTTAATGGGATGATAAATGGCGAACCATGCAAACACGGGCATATGATTTATTAATGAGCCTCATGGTAGGTATAATAGATATTTATGGAGATTATTTGTTCAATGTCCTTTCAAGTAACATTTTCTCTCTCTTTTCTAATATCTACAATGCCTTAATTATTATCCTCTTTGGTGTTCTATATTAAAGTCATCGAACGTTGGGGTGTACATAAAACGGCAAAGGTGGTCGTGGAAAAATAAATTTACGATTTTGTTGTAACGACCCACCGCGAACTCGGATATTACATGTACTTATAAAAATATAAACGTTTAAACATCTTTACAAAATGTAGTTTTGATATAACGACGAAAAAAAAGAAGAAAATAAATATTAAAAATGAGTAAAATATGATGCAAAAATATTCTGATAATAATTTACACGAGGAAAATACAGCAAATTTCGATAACTGGTCCAGTTTCATGAAAAAAAAAAAAAGATTTGTTATTCCAATTGAATTTTAGACTCAAATATTTGAAAATCTGTTAAATATGAAAACATATTTCAGTATGACAAGTGTTTTGTAATTAATATTGTTCAAACATATCGTATTTATGAACTCTTGGAATGACAATCAGGAAGATATTTTGTATAAATGAACGTTCAGGTAACACTTTTAAACATTTAGAAGCAATAGTCTTTAAAGTGAAATTGAAAATGATTTGCACTGGGTAAGAGATTCAAAGTTCGGCTAATACAGAAAATGAAATTGGATTGTATTTAATTTGTTTAAAAATTTTTGCGATAGGGTGAGTTAACCATGCATCGGACAATACCTTGGATCGGACAACTTTGGTTAAAAATATACAAATAAATGTTCATGCGCTCATGTGTTGTTTCGTATATCCATGAATTAGAACTAATGAACTTTCTCATTATAAAAAATGTGACAGCCACATTGTCAAAGAAATAGCAATATAGGCATCGTAAAATGACGTCAAATACGCCATCTTTGAAAATTTAGTTACGAAGATTTTACACAAAAGCGTTATTTGAATGGTGTGCATTTGATTGTGAATTAGTAAAAATGCAACCTTGACCTAAAATAATTAGAAAGAAGTAAGTTTTGAAACAAAATTTGATTAAAATAAGTCTTAGAAATTTGAACAATTAATGTAAAGGCCATTTTTGCTCCATATATTCATTTCACCATGGATCGGACACAAATTAACCATGCATCGGACAGTTTTCAATGCATGACTTTTTATAATAACTAACATGTTAGGTGCACATTCCTTGTGATACAATATAAATGTATAGTAAAATAGTAAATTAAAAAATAATTGATACAAACATTTTCCTCAGACAACTTAAAATTCGAGTTTTATGGATACTGCCTTTTTAATCCAAAGTTTCTGTAGGAGCTGGCACGATAAAGAACCCCTCATGATAAATATGCCTTTAAAGTTTAAACAGAATCCCTAGTCTAAATTCCTGACTGTAGATTCGAGGATTTACATTAAAAGAAATCTAAATAGCAATTGAATAAATTTATTTTTCCGAACCTTTGTATTTTCGCATTAAAACCAGAAAAATTTGTTATTTTTAATCTGAACTGCAGCTGTCCGATGCTTGGTAAATATTGTCCGATCCATGGTGAAATAGATCAACACTTCATTAATTTGCTTTATTTTCTACGTTTTTAACAATTTCACTATTTTTTTCTCCAATAATTAAGCAAGGGGAAAACCTGTAGCTTTTAGAACACGTTTAATTTATATTTGGACTATAATTGATGCGTGATCAAAGAGAAAAATCCAAGGGCGTCCGATGCATGGTGAAATCACCCTACTGTCTTTGTACCTGCTTATACTGCATCTGTCTACCTGTATTCTATTTTCAAGATCAAAACGAGAATCTGATAAATGGTACCTTAGGTGTCGTTTTGTACCATAGCATTTATCGCAATATGAGTTGTATTTTTTAAGAATTTTATTTTGATATAAAATTTGCTCTTATGCTTATTCTGCAAATAGCTTGCAACCTTATAACTTTCAAGGTTAAAACGAGTCATTATATTTTATCGGAAATAAGAGTTCTCTACAAAGGAATTTATAGCTCACCAATTTTAGTTTAGGAGGACATTATGTAATTTTGCTTCTATCAAGACCTTCAAATAGCAAATAGCTTCCTCCACAAAAAATGACAAACAGAAGTTTTTAAGCCAAGCTATTTTTATAATTCTAGTAATAAGTTACAGTTTTGCAAGAAAAAATTCCGACATGAAAATTACAGCTTATACTGCTTAAAGCCAAACAAACTTATTATTTAGTTAATGAAAAAGGATACGTAAACAGTTAAACATTCAATTGCATGTTCAGTCGTATAACCACTATATTTCAACATAAAAGAAATATTCAAAAGTATGAGGCAGACACGCTTTTTAATGCGTTGTTATTAAATGCACTTTGGTAGGGTTAATTGCTAGCATTGCAATAATAGTCAATTTTCTTGATTATCAGATAACTTTTCTTTGTCTCTTCGTATTTGTGCTTGTATTAACCCTTTAACATTTGGGCATTTTTGAAACAAATTGTTAAGGCATAATAAGGTTTTAAAAATGTTTCCTGAATAATTAATGAACATCTGAAAATATATGTATCATTTATGAAAACAATTGTGTGGATGTCTAGATATCATGTATGAAATAAAACTAGGGTCGCATGGTAGTATCTCGCACATGGGCTTAAAAAGAACACCCGAAAACATTTTATTTCCAAAATATTATGCTATCTTGGCTTCTAGCATGCATAGTTTTCTAGATTTCTCGCACAATATTCTCTTAATTAACTGTTTATTTATACGTTTCATTTTTTCTACTGGTAAATATTTTTTGCATGGTTAAATTCAACAGTTTCACGATTAAATTGATACCTTGTTTTTACAATAATTACATTATTGTCGACCTGTAACAATTGCTTTGTTATCAATACGAACATAATTTTTCTGATAAAAGATATGTAACACATTTGTTTAGTCTTCTCGTTAATAAAGAATGATTTGCGTTCAAACTTCAAAAGATCACGTTCTTACAGCAAAAACTGCAGCGTATAATCTGCTAAAGATATTATTTATATAAAAAAAACTCTAGTAAGATAATGCCTACCGGCTTATCGAGAAAAAAGAGCGGACAATCAAGGTTAGTATAAATATATTAAATGAACCAAAGTCCAAAGAGATAATGATATAAAATGATCCAACTCCAATTCTTCCTTTTATCCAACATGGTTTTGATCTATATTGTACTGCTCCTAATCGCAAGTCTATTTACAAATATTTGTAGTTCTGCTGAAGATTTAGAAGACGGAATGTGCAATAACAACACGTGCGCTTAGTTATATTTGTTGTATTTGTAAAGAACAATTCATCGCATCCTATCTACGAGTTTTGTTAGTATCAACAAATAATTTAGTTTTAACATATCAATGTATGCTTAAAAATATTTTTTAGAGTTATTCCGGAATGTTGTCCAGGCTATGTCTACAACGATAGTTTAAAGCAATGTGTAGGTTAGTATATCTACTATTTACTTTAATTTATTAAATTTTGTCTCAGTGTAAGATAAAAATAGGATAATTTCATTTATTAAACAGAATAGATATCATAAGTAACAAGGTAGGTAGTTGAACTAATATAGTTTATACATGGTCAGTCAATTCAATGTGTGACAAGAGCGAGAACAGTATAAAATTTGCTGCGAAAAATATCTTGTGGTGACTATCTATGAAGTAGATATGGTCTCTACGTGACTGCTGTTAGCCAATATTCTTCTTACATAGATATTACCTTATACCCTTAACTCGATTTTTCGATTTCAGCCTTTGTCGGATGGTTTGGTACCATTTGCAGTCAAAGCTGTCCTCAGGGCTATTATGGTAGAAAGTGTTTGGAAACCTGTTCCTGTGATATCGCCCTGTATGACGTTGTTTTGGGGTGTTTAGTATCTGCATCGGGTAAGAATCTGTATGAATTAGATTTCGATTTTAAAGCAACACAAAAACGTCCTTAAAAATCCGTTTGTATATTTTCTTTGAAATGTATTTTAAACCGATGTTTATACACTCTTAATTTTTAAAAATAAAAATGAAATGAGAAAA
Organism: Magallana hongkongensis; assembly: GCA_016163765.1. Taxonomy (NCBI): domain Eukaryota; kingdom Metazoa; phylum Mollusca; class Bivalvia; order Ostreida; family Ostreidae; genus Magallana; species Magallana hongkongensis. The sequence goes on from WFKH01010931.1 coordinate 69,270,301, forward strand.
GATAACAAAATGTATAAGATTTTTAACGAAATCTGATCGAGCACCAGCAAACTTTATTTTGATATCGGCACGATATGCAATGAATTCAGTAATTCTGTTGTTCAGTCTTTTATGCACCTTTTATGAAGAATTATTTTGATTACAAACTAAATAGGAAAGCTAAGTTGTATATCTAAACTGTATTAGAATTGTAAAAAATACTGTAAATATAGGCTAACAATTATTGAATATATTACATTTTTTACCTGATACTTACATTTTATGTTAAACCAAGTAAGAAAGATGATAATTACATGTACAGTTGTGTAAAAAAAACTCATACCCCACTGACCATTTTGAAATATGAATCGTATCTCGTACTTCAAAAACAACTGCAATAGAAAAAAGATGTACATTTCGTTTTGAGGTGGATCAGCTATGAAAAGCTTTTGCATATAATCTGATAAAGATTCATTTCTATGCATATTCTTGATAAGCATTACTACGCACATTTATATTATAGAGATAGTGGTTAAATATGACTTTTCGGGATGTAGCCAAAAAACTTAAAATGTACCCAAAAACTTCTGATTGCTCCATTGAAGCACAAATTTACCTCAAATGCAAACATATCAAGATGAATATGAAACTATACAAGTTGCTAGAAAACGAGATGCACCTTATATTGTTCAAAGGAATTGAAATACATTTTCACAAAAGAGTTTTTTATGAACTTTTTAGCTTAAAGTTCTTCATTTTTTCTTTGTTTTCTCACTGTGATATAACTTTATTTTAAATATAATATAAATATTGACAACTGCATTGAAATGGTATCTATTACAAATACGGGGCATACTTTTCAATCTTTACTTTTCGGCTGATACGGTTATCATATGAATAATTTATAGATTCGGATACAGACGTGAGGGCACTGCTAGGACTGTTCCAACATCTTGCGTTGTCTGTACTAGCTATCGCCATAGTTGTGCTGATGATCATACTTCTAAGAGTTATTTACAGGTACGAAAGCTCTTTATTATTTATCTAACGAAATCGTTTACTTTGTGTTTATTTTCTCTTTATTAAAAAGAAAAAAAAACCCATTGCGTTTGTGGTGTCACGTTCTAACAATACATTAGTATTTTACATAATATGCAGATTGAAAATAAGGACCAGGACAAGATTCGGTGATGACAATAGTACAAGAAGTGGAACGAATTGTACGACACAACAAACTCCCTCTCTATCTGTCTGTCTGTCTGTTTCTCTCTCTCTCTCATATTATAACGTTCAATTGAGACGTTTTATCCATTTACCGTTGACATAATTTTAGATGAGGGCATCCTGGCCAGTTCCTTAGTTAGATACTCTGATGTAGGTTACCCAATGATGTCACCGGAACTAGTTGTAGAACAAAAAGACGTAATATACGTAAATATGATGACGCTTCAAGAATTAAATAAAGGAAGTAAGTATGCAAACGTTTGAGACTGTAACATTGTAATCTATCTATATGACTTTAGATATTTATCCTTTGTACCATCAGATTTTTTTATTATAAATTATAAACATTGTAATGATATCTTATATAATTTGTTGCCTACATTAATGTTACATACATCTTTCTTTTACTCTTTCTTTCCTTCTCTCTCTCTCTCATAATGTCATATTATTTGGGTGTTTGTAAACAATGACTTCTACATTTAATTTTTGCAGAGGACAGGATGGGTGTTGGTGATAATTTCTGTGTGTATGACCAAAACTGGACCTATAGCGAAGTAAAGAACAAAGTGATCAAATAAAAACCGAACCAGTCCAATGAAATAAAGTTTAGAGGAGAATATGTTCCGTAGGACCTATGTGACTTACCAGATCAAACAACTTAATTTACTTCTATTTTATTGCATGTGTCCTGTTTTGTGTAAAATGAAATAATTTTTTTTTGTGGAATTGAGGTATTATAAAAATCTCATTATTCTGCATGTTTCATGATCTTGAGTTACAATGTTGAAAAATGTATTATATTGATTTAATTGAAACAAAATTTAGGTTCAGTTTATGTTCTTTCTATTTAGAAAGATATTGTTTACAATAAAGAGAAAAATTGTTGCAATAGTTAAGTACTAGTATAAAATAAAAGACATATACATGCATCAAACATAATAAAATGCAACTTTAATTAAACACTGTTGCTGCTAAAATTTTCAATTATGTTTTACTGTTTATGTATGATAATCAAAGGTAATCCTGGGAGAGTGCATTTTTACTCTGGCTTATTTGAATATATTATATCAATATGCTTTTAACTTCTATGTTATGTAAAAATCATTAATTGAAAAGTGGGTTTATCTGGTTATTTTTTTTAATTCGAAAAAGAACATTTCGTCAACGTCAACGAAAGCCTAAACTATCCTGCATACTGCACTCCATAGCAATAGGCAGCATTATACATGTATAAGCGTGAAATTTTAACTAATGAAGCCAAATGCTAATCTTCGATTAACATGTAACATTATGATAGACGTGATTATCCGGATATACTCCGCCATGTTTTGTATTGGGAAACAGCAGAAAGAACTGTTAACTACAACAAATTCTAGCTAACCTGTGAACCAAGATCAAAATTATAAAAAGCGAGAACATCACGAGTGTTAGATTGATATTAACATCAATATTTCGATATCAATTGAAAACCCATTCAAGCAATGAATAATGGAGCAAAATCCAAAATGTTTGAAAATCATGTAAGTTTGAATTTCAAAGTTCAACTGATGTATGGTATTGTACATAAGCAATAATAACACTTGTTTGCGTGTAATAATATAATCGGGTGTATATTTGTGAAATTGTTATTTTGTTAACGAGTGTCAGTTTTAATGTTGTTTAATATTGCAGATACTGGTAACTCTTGAAAATGCATTTACACATTTTTCTTAATAGCTGTTTTCAAGTACGTTTGATGAAAAGATTAATATATCTGTTGAGGTAAAGGTTTTCCCAATTAATTTTCGTCAATAAACATTTTAGACAATAGTTGAATTAAGAAATGATTTGGTTTTTAATATTCAATATTTAATCATCGCAAACTGCGTGATCAAACAAGACGGAACAAGACAGTTTTAAAATAATGTCTAGATCTATCATCCCAAAAGTCAACAAGAATGATAGAAAGAGAGACTACTAAACTCTTCCTTTTCAAAAATGAAGAACATCACACTGTATATGGTTGAAGGATTTTGTTGAATTATCTTTGTTACTGCTGACGCACAGATGGATGAGGGTTGTAACTAGAGAGCGAATGTACTAATATTTTAACAGTTATACTATTTTGTTCTTCATTTTCAAACACAATTAAACATAGTAAACAGTGATCACTGGATCTTGCCTTTTTCGCAGATTTCTTTCAAAGTGTTGCAGTGATTTCAATCTTAACAGTACCCTCTGTAATGATACAATTATAAAAATATGCGGAGGTATATATGCATACATTTATACTATATAAGCATCTGACAAGTACGGAGAGATTCATTGTCTCAATATAAAAAAAGCACGAAGAAACCTGAAATACACATACCTGTAATGTGAATATTTTGTAGAGGGTTCCAGTTTTAGCAAACAATATTCTATGCGTTCTTCTGCCAGATATTTAGAGTTTATCTCACTCCTCAATGCGGTTGTATCAATGATTTAATGAGAAGTATATCATTGAAACATGTAGACAAAACATACTTTAAAAAAATACAAAGAAAAACGGGGGTCAGTGTTCATCCCTCCGAGTTAGGGTACATTCATTATTTGTATATTTAATACACACTTTTTTGCGCTAAAAATGCAGTTGTCGCTGTATTGACATTAGTCCCTATTATTTCTAACTAAGCGGAATATTAACATCAAATACTGTTTTGATTTATGCACAATGATACGATAAAAATGGCGATTAAAAAATCAGTAGAAACTGTATAAATTCTTTCCGATCTCTTTGTATTAAAAACTGGCTTATTTTCAATAGTAACAATTTTGATTCCTCAGTATTTAATTGACGTTATAAAACATGGGAGTAAGTGATGTAGATTTTTAGAAAGAGGGCTTCAATGGTAAAAGTTTTGCAAAATTTGGCTCAATCATTTTCAGACTTTCCCTATATATTTGCACGGTTTTCCGATTAAAGTCAATTTAAGTCTTTAATAATAATTTCTAGCTGTTACACAGGGTCTATATGTACATAATATGTTTTAAACATATCAGAAGCTGAACGTTTGTGTGCAAAACATTACAATGTAATATGTGTTCAATCCATTTTGCAATAGAAACAGGTTTAAACAGTTTTTTTTCCTATGTTCTTCTTTTTCCATCATCTGTAGATTTAGTGTTTTCAATCTCTTAACAATACACTGACTCCATTAATTTGTATTAAGTTGTTCTGATTAAGTTATTGGTGTAAGACACTTATAATTATACCTCAGTACTTTGTTCTTTAGACAGAGACATATTGAAATATTATCGTTACATTGTTGACGTCATATAGGTCATTATAACACGAAAAAAATCCATATTTTTATAATATAGAATTGATTCATATTTTTCTCTGGAGTTACTGTTTATTTATTAGGATAGGTTAAAACAGTTACTTGTAATGGGGCCATATATAATGAAACACCCTGTACAGAAATGAATCGAGTGTACATCTCTCTCTCTCTCTCTCTAGTAACATTCTTACATTTGTCCGTCGTCCGTCTGCCCGTCCGTCCGTCCGTCCGTCCCTCTGTCTGTCTGTCCGTTTGTAAACTTTTCACATTTTGAACTTCCCTAAAACCACTTGGCCAATTTAAACCAAATTTGGCACAAAGCATCCTTATGGGAAGGCAAATATAAATTGCAGAAATGAAAGACCCATCTTTATTCAAAGCGGAGAAAACTTCGAAACTGTAGAAAAAGGGGGATGCATTTTTAAAAATCTTCTTCTCAAGAACTACTGGGTCAAATTCAACGTAATTTAGCATAGATAATCCTTGTGGTAAGGAAAATATAAATTGCAAAAATTATGGACTAATTCTGTTTCAAATTTGAGTAATTTACGAAAATAATAAATAAGACAGAGATAATGGGGGTCAATCAGTTTAATTTCGGGCTCGATATTTCATATATCGGAAACGAAAGTAGACTGGTCCTCTGTCTCTATCGTATCGCGCATATCAGACAGGCAATGCCAGTCTAAAACGAAAGTTCTGTTTGAAGCAGCCATGTTCGATGCATGATAAACGAGTCAAGCTGACAAAGATGTATTTGCTTGTTGGGCAACATTTTACGTACGAAGGGAATGTTTGAAACATCCAATATATATTTGTGCCGTTTTTGTGAAGTAAATTGAGGTTAAATATTTCAATGCGTTGACATTGTGACGGTGGTTTTGATTTTCGTTTCATTTTCGCTAATTATGCTTTTTAACTTGAGGGGAGCTATCGCCTGTATTTTGGAATTTTTACGTATCGAATCAAATATAGACTTCGGTAAATCAGACAGCTGATTGTTTATCTGCGCTAAATGAGCAAATTCTGATGCACTAACAATATATTATAAAATACTATACATTCTATTGGTTATTTGGTACGATTTCTACGTAATGGTTGATTAATGCAACGTATTTTGTTAAGATGCTCGGCATTTTCAGACTACACGGAGATTGTTTTCGCTGCTAGAAATATATAGGTATATATATATTATGAAAAATAAATTGTGCTCTTTCTTTGTTTTAGTGCATTTTTCTCTTATTTTAATTGTTTACAATTTTTTCTTTACTAACCACATTTGAGTGTCAAGTTTCGATTTATAAGCAAGATACAGAGCTTAGCTCACAGAGCTGAGGGCCATGCTTTTGTTCATTTACATTTTAAATGCTGAATAGGAAATACCAAGTTTAAAAATCTTAAGTTGAATGTAATTAACTGTTGTGAACAAAAAAATTTACTTAAACCTAGCAGAATTGTGAGTTCTGTATCTTGCTTATAATTCTACGATTGAAGCTGAAATTTTGATTAATTACTAGAAATGTCTCGCTAAACGTTAAATACTTGTACAAAAATTTAAAAAAATGATATGCTGTTACTAATTTCTTGGGCCCTCTCCTTATAAGATGAATTATATGAAATCTACATCAACTTTGATGGTTTTTCAAACATAATTAAATAAAAACGACAGCTTAAAACCTTACTTTTACGGGGATAAATGTATTATCGCTTTTGAATAAAGATGAAAATATAGAGTGGGGCTTAGTAAAATAGAGTGATATGCCTGTCAATACATTGCAGTGGCGTCGGAAGCTAATTAAAAGTGGGTGAGGGGAGGGGGGCTTATCAGAAATCTAGACAAGTTAAAAAAAAAAAAAGGATTTTGAGTATGGCTATGTCTAACCTTGCAAAATA
>WFKH01010931.1:69276798-69294773 GCA_016163765.1 Magallana hongkongensis
GGGGGCTTAGCCCCATCCCCGGTTCCGACGCCTATGCATTGATAATAATAGTTCTTTAACATATCACATGACGACATTTTTCATTCGAGTGTATTCATCGATCAAGTGAGTATTAGGTTATAAAACGTCATACGAGTCCACGCCTGGTAAACAAGGATTGTTTATAATGCGAAAGACCAATTAAATTTTTGAATGTTTTTAATTTGAGTGCATTGAGGTACAATTTCTTCTTGCACATATAGAATTTTTTAAAGAATAAAATACAATAACTAGTTAGTAGTTGAAGAAGAAAATGTACCTATATGCATGCTCTCATATATTTTGATCGCTTTATAAAGTGAGGGGGGAGGGGGAGGGGCTGAAATAAAATAAAGGGAATCGGAAGTTAACAGTGTACCCCTACCAAACATTTAGCTCTATTTATTGCATAGGATCTTGTTTTTGGTAAAAATGGTTATTCATAAAGGTACAATGTCAAAGATTAAGTGTATGAAAATAAGTGTAAAATTTGGATACTTTATGGTATTCTTTTTTTGTTAATCTACCGAGGGGCCATATGGCACAATATCCTTTGAACACCCATATAAAGCCACTGTTGCTCAGGTGAGCGATGTGGCCCCATGGGCCTCTTGTTCTTTATTTTTTATATTTGAACGATTTTGAGAATTCATACATTATGTCAAATTGTGAAGATATCATACTCCAAGAAATATCATTGTTTTAATGATGTATGCTGATGACATGGTTTTATTATCTGAATCTCCAGAAGGCTTACAAAATATACTTGAAACACTTCATGAATATTGTAATGACTGGAAACTATCAGTTAATGTGTGTAAAACAAAAATAGTAGTTTTTAGAAAATCTGGACGTTTGCAACAAACTGAAAGGTGGTTGTATAATAAGGAGGAGGTTGAAATTGTTAATAAATTTACTTATTTAGGGCTAACACTATCATATACTGGTAGCTTTTTGAAATCCCAGCTATCATATACTGGTAGCTATTTAAAATCCCAGCTACAACATCCCAAGGAAGAAAATGTATGTTTAAGCTTATGAAAGCATAGAAAAATGTATACTTTAACCATGTTACTCGTTTATCATCATTTGATACATATGTAGGTAGTGTATTGAGTTATGCAAGTGAAGTATTGGGATTTCACAAGGGTAGTGCTATTGAAAAAATACATTAGGAATATCTTAAAATTATGTTAAAAGTAAGAAAAAAACTTCATTGATGGTGTATAAAGAATTAGGACGCTTGCCACCATGTATTTAAAGAAAAATTCGCATTGTTAAATTTTGGTGTAAATTATTAGAATCTGAGAATTGTACAATGAAAAGTATTTATCAAGATATGTTAAAAAGGGCTGAAAATATTCATGTGTGAAATACAACTGGCTACTTAATATGAAAAAATTATCTTTATTGTGATTTGGTGAAGTTTGGTATTGTCAAAATGTTACAAACAAAAGATTGTTTTTTGATATATTTAAACAAAGACTACAAGACTGTTTTCAACAAGACTGTAATGCATCTTTTTTAAAACATCATCAAAATGTGTTTTGTATAGATATCTAACAAACAAGTTGTGTCTACAGTCTTATTTATTAAAACCAATCTCAGTCAAGTATTTTCAGCTAATTACAGATTGAGTGCGCATTCATTAATGATAGAGAATGGAAGATTTATTCAGTTACCTTAAGAGCAAAGATTATGTATTTTTTGTCATTTAGAAGTTAAAGATGAGTATCACTTTATTTTTAAATGCTCGCTGTATCATAGATATAGGAAACTGTGCATCAGAAAATACTATTGGTATAAACCAAGTATGTATAAACTGTTACAATTATTGTCAACTGAAAATACTACTGAATTAAGTAATTAAGGAAAATATCTACAGTGAGCAAAAACACTCAGAAATTTGTTTGTAATAGATAAATAGATAATACTTTGATGCATTTAATACGTGTATTGCTACATATTATTTCGTATTTTGTATATATATTATGTATTCTTTGTATCTGATGAGCCATTTGGCTTAAGGAATAAATAAACTAGACTAAACTCATAGTCAATACAAAACTAATGTAAATAAATAAATACTAAACACTACTATAGTTTAGAAGTTAATTGTTTTAACAACCATTATTCTTTTCCCTGTTTAGGTGTGTAATTAACCCTAGTGACAGGAGTGTTAGCTTGTGCTGTCTTAGGAGACAAGTGGTCTACTATCGACTCATGTGGAAATAATTGTCTAAATAATGGTTTCTTCACTAACAATGAAATTTAAAATTAATTGTTAATATAGTATACTTTTTGAATCTATATATTAAGTACTATTTCTGTTAAAAATATTGAAGTGTGTGAAATTTTACTAGGTTGTAATGATGACTTAGGATTTTTGCTTAAATACATTAATTTCTCTCAACTGTTAAAAGTAAACAAAGAGTAGAGTTTTAATGAAGGGAAAAAGATGCACTAAAATTATATCCACCAAAATTGATGGTATACCTTGTATGCTCAAATCCACCAAATTTGTGTCCCGCCAAAATACCGGCTATACGGTATTCATTGCATTTCTAAGGACTGTTCTGTGGTATACATATTTAAGCGTTAAATTTTAAATATCGAGGTTATAGGGGCCTAATGCAATCTTTGTTTAAAATGTACAATCGTGATTATCCGGATAGATGATAGCTAGATGCCATTTTTATGTCAGGGACAACAGAAAAAACTAGCGACAGTAGAAGCACACATACATCGCTCTCGCTTCTTGTCAAAATAAACTTGTTGTGTCAAGCGCTCGATACTTTTGAAGAAATCATGCTGAACTATATACCAATAGAAACAAATCTCAAACCTATTTAAAGGGGAGTACGCCAGGAATGTGAGGACAAAATTCTTAAGTTACGCCATATTCAAGTTTTACACCGAATACATATATCATGGAACACTTTTTGAATATCTAAATAATGTTTGTTGAATAACCACTGCTTTGTATTTTATATTGCCTATAAACTCATTATTCCTTACTTTATTATTTACATCTTGCAATAGCAACTATAAAAATATATCATATCAATAATCCATTTAACCCATACAAGCATGAATACACTTTGGAACAAAATCCAAAATGTTTGAGAATTATGTAAATAAGTATTTCAAAGTTCAGCTGATTTATGGTATTGTTATAACTCTATTTAGTGATGGTTTGTCTAATAATTTTTTGGGTATATATATTTTTGAAATCATTATTATATTAAAGACCGTCAATTTTAACGTTGTTAATAAGGTAGAAACCGGTCGAAAAGTTAAAACAAAAAATATATTAAGGGTAAAAGAACAAAAAAAATTTAAGTGTACTCGATTAATAGATAAATATATCAGATTAGGTCAGGGTTGTCACCACTTTGTTTTTTGTTAAAAAATGTATTACAACTTTTTTCAGAAATTAAAAAAAGAAAAGGGTTATTTCATAATACTTAGATATATATATTTAATAAAAGAGAACACTTAGAGAGATCTAATAGGAAGGAACTAGACTGTTTACAATTGTCTATAGTTCAAAGTCCAAAAGTCAAAGAGAATAATAGAAGGAAAACCATCGAACTCTTCATTTCAGTTCTTTTCAAAAATGAAGAACATTGCATTGCATTGTGTTTGCAGGTCTTTGTGTAAATATATTTGTTTCTTTTGACGAACAGGCGGATGAAAGCTGTAACTATAGAACGTATGTACAATTTCAACGTTCATATTTTGTTCTTCGTGTTCAAATATAATTAATCACAATAAAACGGTTCAGTGATTTTCTCTTTTTTGTAAACAGATTTCTTTCAAAGTGTTGCAGTAGTGATGATCTTATTAGAACACACAATGATAAAACCAATATAAAAATATGCCAAGGTCCGTATGCATATATTTATTCTATATAAGCATCTTGTACGGAAAGTTTTGGTCTCAATATTTAGGACACATATTTTACATAAAGAAACGGGATACAATTATAAATGTACCATTAATAGTTGTGGTTTTTGTTCTAGCCTGTATTGGACATTTATGAAGTCCAAAGTGTCACCAAGGATATTATGGACAGCAATGTAATGAAACCTGTACTTGTGATGCTGACCTATGCGACGATGTGTCGGATGTGTAACTACTGGTAAATGGATGCATAAAATATTTCCGTGTTATACTGAATAGCTTACTTCATTATTCTGCATAGAGCTCAATATGTTTTAATTAGGAAAAAAAGAAGAAGACCTATTCTAGTGAAAACCACTTATTGTTTTTATATATTTATGATATAAGGTCTGCTTCTTGAGGTCACCGAGAATTTTTTTTCGGAGATTGTTTGTTACTTTTCTTTATCTATCTGTATATTGTGAATATGATACAGATGGTTCTAATTTTTAAAAACATTGTTTTATCATTTTTCTCAGAGGCAATTGAGTTTTCATTTTATTTCGAAATTTGTTTCGACATTTTCATTTTTCTGATCCATACTAACGTTGAACTGACTTTATTGCATGCGACTTGCATAACTAAGTGAAGGTATACTTTTGATCATGAAAAAAGTTGATATGTGCAATCCATTCTGGATTTTAACTTCGCAAATGCTTGTCAAAAGAGATATTTATGATTTGAAAATATAGCCTTTTGATTTCACAAATCTTTATTCAGTTATAGATTAGATTCAGATCAATACACATAAGATTATACTACTCGATTAATACTTCATTTAGATAAATTGTTGCACATATTCATTAATTTTTTTTTCTACAACGTCTACATCCGTAGAAGAAAGTTCCGAAGGTACATGTTTATCAAAAGTATCTTGTTGAACCTTTCTTCATAAATTCTCTTTCTTATGTTTGCTATACCAAATTTTAGCGCCTTCTTCTTTTGTTAATTTAACTGCAAAGTGCTATTGCTTTTTCGCATATATATGCACATATTCTCTTTAACCACACACAATGTATACTTCTGTATCCATACACTGTAGAAAAGAAATTTGGAGACATGATAAATATGTTTAATCATATATATATATATATATATATATATATATATATATATATATATATATATATATATATAGGCATTAATGTGAATTTGTTCACGAATTCTCAAAACAAAGAAACGACATTAAGTGTGTAATCAGAAACAATGTAGTTCTGCACCTCTTCTCTTTGTTATTATGTGAACAAGAAATTTTTTTGGATACATGCTATTTATTTGCTTGATAAAGAATGGTTACTATTATCCAATTATAGGGTTGCAAAACCGAAAACCTCTAGGAATGGTTTTAGAAATTTCTTTGTCTGCATCAATATTCATTATAATTTTGCTAATTGGCCTAATACTAAAAGTCGTTTACAGGTAAGACAAATTTTACTTTAACGCACATACTCACACATAATGGTGCGGTAACACGATGCGATTTGTTCATCAGATTTTTTATCCGATTTTCTAATTCGATTCGTTTTTGACTAAAATTGTATCGTGTGACCACTTCAGTCAAAAGCTGAAAGCAAAGTCTAAAGTTTGAAATTCTACTGGCGTCTGATTTTCACTCGACTTTCTGATGAGAATCGTGACGTCACAATGACTTTTCCCCATTCAATAATCATAAGGGATTAATTGTATTGATTAAACCGTCGATTGTTAGATCGTATCGTGTGATCACCTCAACAATCGACTCAAATCGATTTATCTCGCACGTCGATTTAAAATTAGATAAAAAATTAAGATATGATTAAGCTCATTTTTACATTATTAACACATAAATATAATGACTTGAATAATACATCATAGAGCGAGAAAAAATAACACAAAATACCCAGAAGTCTCCACTGGAAGTGGTGCAATAAACGGTTTGTTAATTGTCTCTTTTCTGTCCTCATATTTCTGGGGGGTTTTTCACGTAATAATGAGTTTTGCTTTCTATATTTTGCCATTTTTTTCAATAGAAGACATAACTAGAGATTTCTCCAGTATTTTATGCCGCAGTCATGCGCCCTAACAGAACACCGGTCAGGAGCGTAGAACAAAACAACCGAATGTACGGAAATATGCTGGAGCTGCAAAATCAAAGGAGGTAACAAAATACAATGACTTGCCTTGTTTTATTTAAGAAGTTAACAGTTAAGATAAAATTGGCCATTTTACACTACAACATTGCTATCATAGCCTACATAATATAGATGCAACTATGTATGATTAAGCCAATTGGAGAACTTTCACAGTATAGGTCATTTATTCGAGACTTTTGAAACACATCATCCTATCGTTATGTTTCACGTGTACTTTTGTCTGTGTAATGGGATAACTCTCTGGTCAATTATTTGAACAAATAAAACTTTAATTTACTACGTGATATTCCATGTTTAGATGTCTTATGGCTTAGCAATTTAAAAAAGAAAAATAAAGGTGTGAACTTGCAAACAATTTAAATTTCGGACATCGACGACTACAGACACACTGCTTCAGAAAAACTCACTAAGGCTAGATGTTCGGATGAGCTAAAAATGAACACAAAACGGCGCTAATCAAATTATACAAAAGAGAAAAGCATTTTTTTTTATAAAAACGTTTGAGGAGCATTTAAATATCCAAATGTTTTCTTTAACTAATACTGTATACAGGGTTATATTTTCACTCTTCTAAACTTGCAAACAGTTTCGCCCAGTCTTGGATTCGCCCAGACACAGTATAAGTAAAATTTATGAGACATTTTTACTGCTATTCTTACGAATGAATATGTTATTTTGTAATAGAGGGTCTAAAAATTGGTTCTTTAACAACCTACTCCTTTGTGAGAAATCCTGAGAGGACATTATCACTGGATTTAGGACAGTCCGACCAGGAGTATAGGAACATGGCAATGCGTATATAGGCAATTTGAGGAGTATATTTGTATAAGAGAGAAACAATTTATTTTAATAATTACAAATATAGATGTACTTTACACAAGTTCTGTGCGATATGGTATATTACATAACGTACTGTTTTGATTTTCATTTTTGAATTTAATTTTTAGATCACATCTGTTTGTACGTGTTGATTATACTGTAAAACGAGAAAATTTGGCGCATACGTATTTTAGCGCAAACGCAAGTGCCAGTACATTGGCGCAATTATATTTTAGCGCACGCACCTTTTCTTTAAAAAAGAATACAAAAAGTAGTGTTCTTGTTTGATAAACGATCATATTTAGTTCTGTGTTCACTCAAGCACGTGATCACAACGACTTTGATTTCTATCTTGCATGCACGCTAAACTGTCGTTGAGAACAATACGCTTACTTTTGTGTAAATCGTCAGTAGATAAATATGGTTTTGAATTTAACGTGTCGACTTGGATAACACTAGAAGAATCCCGAAACTAAAAGTGAAATCGAATGCTACATTTACCATGAGTTTCGATCACCATGAGCGAATCTTTTTCACAGTAATTTTACATTAAATGATCAATCATGTATTGTCAGCGTTAACGATCGCCACGCTTAGTCACGTTTTCATCTCGAGGCGCTAAATGGAAGTGGCATGGGAAGAAGCCCAATTTTCAAGGTGGTAATGAGAGATATTAAAAAGCAATTAAAATTGAATTAATTAATCCATGTTTAGGCACTTATTCCCGATAACCCATACCGTTTACCTGTGTAATGAATCGACGGCATCTGATATTACGTAAACGAACACTTCTATATAGCATTTAAATTGGACTGACGTTATTGTTTTGCAACTCGAAGAAATTTAATACATATGGAAAATCTTTGGCGCACTTTTAATTTTAGCGCTCAGAGGCAGTTGCGCCAAAGGCGCTAAAATTTGTAGTGCGCCATATTTTCTTGTTTTACAGTAACAGAAATATAATGAAGTCTTTGACTGTCATTCTGATGGAATCTAAGAAACGAAATGTGAAGATATATCAAGAATAAAAATCCATATGTAAAACAGTTGCTTCTAAAACTAAAAAATAAATTATTCTGCAAATGTATCGTGTCTGCATTCATCCTATGTTTTCCCTTTTTTTCTATAAGCTGGATGTGATATATTCGAAGCAATAACTTTTTGAAAGTATTTGCTACTTTCCAAAGTAAAGGAATATAGTATTACTCTTATGCTAAATCACTTATCTTGGACTAGTTTTATATGCTTCTATTGTCCAAATTTTGACAATTACTGGTTTTCATTAACATGATATTACGTTTTATATAAATTGATTGTCTTTTTTCCTTTTTCGGACAAAATCATATAATATGAATATCAACCAATCAGCATTGTTGAGATGTGGTATGTATGTAATCCACGTTTTGTCTAATTCTATCCTCGTAAATATTACAGCATACAAGTGAATTAGCATGGTCATTGTTTGCATTTCGAAAGAATTAAACATGTCAAATTACATTTCAAATGCGTGAACAAAATCGAGTATCTCTGTTAGTCGCCAAGAAATCCGTGGGAGCCGCGGGAGTCTCGGTGGTTGTAAAGATCCCATTATATATTTACTTTGTAAAATAATAAAATTGTGTTATTTTTGCAATCTCACGGCTATTCTAGAAATTTTACAACGCCGTGATAACTCTGGGAGAACGCTTCCTTGTGTAACAGAGCCTTAACCGATTCTGGAATATTTTGGATAAATCTCAAACAGTCATAAGTAAAAAAAACCGTAAGAGGAGGGTGGGTTTTCGATTTGAAAAACTAATGGTTTGCATAAAAATTTCTTAACACATCATGCACCAACCTACTTCTTGAAGTGGAATAATGAAAAAGGGCAAATGAAATGCGTGCGCATAATTTATATACCCGAAGGGAAAGTAATTAGTTGAAAAAGGGGGAGGTAATAAATTTTGTAATAAGGAAAAGGAAAATAACTTAAGGTGCATTCCATCGTATTCCTATATAAATACGGCATAGATGCATAATTAATTTAATTTTTAGATCACATCTGTTTGTACATGTTGATTATGTCAGAAAGATAATGAAATCTTTGGAGGTCATTCTGATAGAATCTAAGAAACGAAAAATGAAGATTGATAAAAATAAAAATCCATGTGTAAACACTGCCGGATAATTATGCCAGTGCCGAGGTGGTACTTTTGCACCCGCTTAAGATGCAGTTTCGGAAAAATCCATATATACCAAATGACAGACCATTGTCTAGAGAGTATATAACCACTTTTGTTTTTAGTGTGTTTCACCTGACAGGTGAGATATTTACCTTTAGAAATTAATATCCAATATGAAAATGATAATTCTAATACGAGAAACGATTCACCGACAGAAAATATTGACAATCCTATAGGATCTTTTGAAAATCTTATAGGAATTATATTTATTATAGAAGAAAGCTATTTCCTGTAGGAATTTATCAAATCCTATCGGAATTGAAATCTTTCGTTAGGAATATTGTTTATCCTATGGGAAAAATTATTTTTCCTGTAGGAAATTAGTTTTGAAAGGTAAATATCTCACCTGACAGGTGAGAGCAAAATCCAACCAATTTTGAATTACATGAAAGTATGAATAACAAAGTTTGCTGATTTATGCTATTCTAAATAACCTGTAATTTATGCAGAAATATATTGATTTATTATTCAATCATCCTAAATTTTGTTTTTCAATGAAATGGATAACTTAGTACGATAAAGACTGATACTGTTAAATATTTCAGATACTGATATACTCTTGGTAATGCAAACATGTAATTAGTGTAATGGCGCAAGACACTTTTTTTAAGTAGGAGTGATAAACAGATTAAATGTTTTATCCTATTCACTGTGGTCGATAAATGTGTCATAACATTTTAAGACAATAATTATTCAAAAGGCAGTTTATTTGGTTTTATTTGATAATTGATAATGGAGCACTTCGTGATCAAACAGGACGGAACTAAACAGCTTTGACATATTGTCTAGTTCTAAAAGTCAACAAGAATGATATAAAGGGAGACTATTTAACTCTTCTATATTTTCAGAAATGAAGACCATCGCACTGTATGTGGTTGTGGGTTTTAGTAGAATCATCTTTGTTACTGCTGACGAACAGGGTGACGCGGGTTTGATCATAAAAAGTATGTACAATATCTACTTACATATGTTGTTGATTATTCTCTTTTCATTTACAATTATGTATACTTATAAAACGTTCACTGGGTTCTATCTTTTTTTCAGATTTCAATCAACGTGTTGTAGTGATGATAGAGTCCACTATAATAAATCAATTATTAAAATATGCAGCGGTATATATGCCTCCTCTATAGATATATCATACCGAGATAAATAAATTCAGTATAATGCAATATCTTATATAATGTTTTACATACAGAAATCCGAAATCTTTGGTTATATTAACATTTGTGTGTTTGGATGTGTAACTACTGGTAAAAAATGCATGCAGTATGTCAGTAGATTACATCTATTCTTCGAAGAAAAATTATCCTTTAATTGGTAAACAGTCTAGTGAAAATTTTACAAACATTCATTTTTTAAATTATTTTTGATATGCATTCGCCTTTTAAGATTACTAGTACTTATTCATTTTAAATATTGTTCCTTTTAATTCATTTTTCTATTTGAACTATGAATATTATTTAGAAAGGTTTAATATTGGGAAACATTTTTTTTCTGAGGAACAGAAGCAAAGTTTTATATAATCATTTAATTTATCCAGTCACCAAAGTCGACATTTTAACTGATCTACACTGTTGTCAAAATGTCTGTTATTCATTGAGTCTTGTTTAACTGAGTGAAAGTGTAACTGATGTTTTCGATGTAGTTAAATATGAACAAAAGATTTAACATAAACGTGACTTTGTAATAACAACTATATATATAGTTTAGTGTCTACAATTTATCACAAATACGCGGGTCATGTGTTTCAACGGTACTTTCAGTTGTGATACGATTATCAAATGAATTATTTATATATTTGATGCAAAAGAGAGAACAATTTAGGATTGTTTTAGTATCTTGCGTTGTCTGTATCAGCAATGAAGTGCTGAGGATCATACTTTAAAGCGATGATTACAGGTATGTAAGAACTGAATAATTTATTCAACACAATCATTATAACAATTCTTTTACTTTCATTTATCCAACCAACCTTTTTAAAAATGTGTTTACTTATCTGAACTAAATAAAATATTACATTGGTAGTGTCATCTTATGATCATTTTATGATCTCGCAATGAAAATACATTTGATGTTTAATTGTAGATTGAAAAAAATACTCATCTCATTTCTGACAAATAATTAAACAATAAAGGTGGCGACATTGCAGAAAAAATACATAACCTGCGTTAGTGGGTTATGTAATTTTTTTCTGCTTATCAGGGTTTGATTGATAATGACTGTAATTAGATATGCAGTTAACAGTGCTCTGAGATATACTCACTTTCTGTATGTGGATTAAAAGTAGCACAATGAAAATTTAATTTTCTTTTTTTGCATTCATTTCACTTGTACAGTTGATTACAATAAATCACTATTAAATATTCTAAATCTAATTTTTTTTACTTCAATACATGTAATTTGCCTGTTATACATCCTATGAAAAAGGCTATCGTATAGCTGACCTGGGTGATTGGTCCAATGATTAATCAGTTAACACTTTCCATTCAAAAAGACCCGTGCAGGCATCAGTGATATACTACGGACAATCAAATAAAAATCATTAGAGTGGAACCATGCGACAATTAAAATTGTAATGTATATTGGGTTCCTAGTTACTATAATAGCTAATATATATGCTACCTACAGTAATTCACAAATTGCTTTCCAATCTCTTTCATATTCTGAATATTTGCAGTTTTTTTAACAGCATAATTTCTGAATAAGGAATATGTCAGCAATTACAAGGGTTGTTCGGAAATTATTGAGACAACGCAAATATCTCTCTTTCTTAGTGGCGAATTTTAATGAAAATTGGCATAAACATTGAAGAAACTTAAATATATAATTGAGCAAAATATTATCACAAAATGATTAATAATTTGCTTATGACGGTACATAAACAAGTCGGTGGTCGGGTACCCGGCGCAGGCACAAACTCGGAGTTTAAAAAACTGAAACATCTACATTTTAAGTGTTGTTAGACCTACAGTTCTTTATAAAAAAAAAAATCATTTATGCATGCTCATTTTGCTATTTATTGTGACTAACGTTTGTGTAAGTTTTACTAGTGTTCGAGTTGAAATACGAAGAAAGTACCAAAATATTTACCAAGCAATTGAAAACTGACTAAAACGGTTTATTGAATTTTGACATCAAGGGGGCGCAGCGAATATTCATAAAATTGGTGTGAATCTCCAAAGAAGACCTTTTTTTGGCCAAGAAATTGCTTAAATAAAAACTATACGATGGAAAAGTGTCAAAAGCTTCAGTTAGTCGTGGTTTATTTACTGACTGTTTAACTAGAATTAAAACAAAGGGACTAAATATCAAGTACTTTTTACACACAAACTGATTTTCACAGTTCTAAGATATATACAGAATGTATGTAAGAGAAGTTTCACAGTAAGTTGACTTTTGGTTAGAAATAACTCGATTTTTTTCACCAAAAATTAAGAATGGAGAGAGTATGTAACTGTTACCATTTTGAAATAAAAAGAAAAATTGATAAATTGAAGAATAGTTCATCTTTTCCGTTCGTTTGTAAGCTGTTTCCTTAGGACAAAGGAAAACGTTAAAATGACGTTGCGATGAGTTTGTGGTTGCGCCGGGTCATAGGATGTAGGCAAGTTTGTTAGCTTACCCGGAATGAACAAATGATGCCATAAATTTCAAAATTTTTACCTTAAAAAAGACATCCTGGTTCACCTTCTGGTGAAATTTCAATGATTTATCTTTTTTTCCAAGTGAGTAAGAGTAAATGTATCAATAATTTCCGAACAACCCTCGTATGTTGCTCAAAATAAAAAAGTCAAGTTTTTGGACAAATTTGAATTAATATGAAAAATGGATTGTTTTACAATAAGTATCAACAAGTTCTGAACTCTGTATAATTTTTTTTGTAATATTTACCAAAAGGTATGCTACTTTTATCAAAAACAATAGAAACATTATATTTTGTTAAGAAAAGCTCTTCAATTCTATACCATATATTCTCAACATCAGGAGATTCTGTAAACAAATGTTTTATTTTTTCAATGTTTCATTTACAGAAGTTACAAAGAGGAGAGACTTTAAGCTTAATTTTACAGAGATGATTATTCGCAGGAACTATTCTATGCAGTATTTGATATTGCATCCATTAGATTAAAGTCTAGAGTAATTTTAAATGGAAGTTCAAAAATACTTTCCCATTTAAATTTATTCATGTCATATCCTTTTTCTCTCCACTTTATTACAGAGGTAATTTGCTTTTTCTTTTCTCTAATAAATATAATATACATATCTTCACATCCTTTTATTGTAAAACACTTTTAGGGGCATTGGTATATATGGCTAACTCTTTTGTCTTACTTGTGTGTGGGGCGTGTAGATTTCAGTCTGGCTGTTTCTATAGAGCTATGAATAAACTATAAGTATCCGTAAGAAATGGGGGGAATCATTCTCGGTAGATGTAAATATTACAATATAAATGCAACACAAAAGTTTAGAGTGAAATAATATCTTAGGAATTAAATTCTGTAAAGAGGGCTTAAACGTGGCTTTACGCTATATGTGAAAACATCCATACAATTTTATTTATATATGCAATCAAAGAGTCAATTGCATTTTAAAAATCTATACGTCTTTTAGCGATGATGACTGTTGGCTATCAAGAATCCATTAATTCTCATACAAACATATCCTTTAGAAAGTTACAAACTTTGACAACAACAAACAACAGAGAAACAACTGCAATCGGCCTCGCCTCACATATTTAAAGTTAGTAGAAACGATTCTTGTGTTATGTAACTTAATATTTCTATGTGCATGTTCAATTGAATGTAAACAGTAAGAATCTATTTTGTTTCGGACTTTAAATGTTTTAGATGGAATCAAACGAAGTTTATATGCGTTTTGTACTTTTGCAAAATTTCAATGCAGTAAATCGTTTTGTACTGATGTTTATTTTTGATTAGGCTAGTAACATTTTCAAAAGATTTTTTTTTAATGTCATGTTTTGCAAATGCCAATGTATACTGATCTCACTATCAAATAAAAGTACTGAAGTACTGAAAGGAGTTGATTTTATCGATAATTATTTATTTTAAAATCAACGATATGTTATTTAGCATGACAAGTAGTTTTTAATCTGTATTTGAATTACGCACATTTTTATAATATGAATTCTCGGACTTTTCAAACAAGAATTTCCCCATATGAATCAAGTTGTATAATATTTAAGATTTATTAAGATATAATTATTTTCATCAAACTATGAATCAGTAATCGAAATATTTCTAAAAATTGTACACATGTCTGGATCCAAGCAATATTGAACTCTAGTCTCGTTCAACGAGATGCTCGGCTGTCTCCGTTAATCTCCGACTACCAAGAGAGTCTCTCTGCTTGTCGGAGATCTACGGAGACAGCCAAGCGTCTGGTTGAACGAGACTATATTGAACTCTGGCGTAGGAATACATACGACTACAAAAAATATCGAAATTGTTCGTACTATTTAAAATCCGACTATTTTCAAGGTATTTATAAATACATTTTCTTGAAAAACAATGCCTCAGCATACATTACACCGAATTTATCTATTATTTCCAAGAACTAACTCTTGTCAGCGGTGATGATTTGTGCTTAGGTCCCAACACTGTTTCACTTCCGGTTTGCCAGAGTAACTGCATAGGAGAGTTGATTAAAATCAACTCCTAAAAATGAATCTAAAAACTGACAACATTGCCTACCTGTTCGTTTTAATATACTTGAGTACCTGTCATGACGTTTTGCTTAGTAAACACATCTTGGATGTTGTATTCACATAAATGTTGCCGCTGAAACAATCGAGAAAACTGCTTTATTGCCATTTAATATGCATACATGTATACCTATTAGAACCATTTTGACAGCATCCATAAAATATTCTCTAGAATTGGACTAAGCGTCCTAATGATTTAGAAGACATTATTATATTCCTGTTCATAATATTATTTTACCTCTGTTTAGTAGAACTTGCCATTTTGCAATATTAGATGGTTTACCTGGAATGAAGTATTAATAAAATTATGAATAACAGATCCAGGTTTTACTTCGATGGGTCTAGAGCTTCGAGAGATTGGAGTTCGAAAGATCAAGAGTATATTTGCTTGTTATTTAAAAAAAAGATCGGTACCGTGAGTTCACTTCGAGAGAACGAAGTTTGAGCTATCGATAGTCGTTCTTATTTGGATAAAGCCTAAGGTATTCATCTGCATATAAGGGCACAGAAGAAAAAATAGCGGAAGAAAAAATACAAATGTTAGAATTACAGATAACGCCGACTGTAGTATAACAAACAAAAGACCAGGTTAGTTTAATATTTTATTATTTCGTCCAACATTTTACTTTCTCGCTTTGATTCAAAATTCTTTACTTTGATTAATAAAACTCAATATTGTGGGTAGATCATTGTTGACCTTAATTTAAAAAAAATATAAAAAAAATTGTTAGTCTAAATTTTGTAAGAAAAATACAATATTTTTGTAATATTATAGGATAAACATTTTGAATATGTAAAATGGGCTCCATCATATGAACACTCGTATTGTTGTTTAACATTTCTGATTTTATAAACTTTTAAACATTAACTATAGGAAATAATTTTACCAATATACAAACAATATACTTCGGGACTAAAATCCAACAGATTTTGAATTACATGTAATTTCGAATTTCAAAGTTTGCTGATGTATACTCTTCTAAATAATCTTAAAAGAACCAATTTTTGCGAGAAAATATTTATTTGTTAGTTAATCATACTCAATGTTTGTTATTGAATTAAATAGATAATTTGGTACAATGAAGAATGTTAGTTATAATATTGTTAAATATTGCAGATACCGATGCTCTTGATAATGCAAACATATGATTTGTAATGGTGCAAGACATTTTTTTCAAGTAGGCGTAATAAATTGATTAAATGTTCTATCCGACTTACTGCCGTCGATAAATGTATTACAATATTTTAAGACAATAATTATAAAAACAATCAGTTTATTTTGTGTCATTTAATAATTAATAATGGAACACTACGTGATCAAACAGGACGGAACTACACATCTTTGAAATATCGTGTAGTTCTACGAGTCCAAAAGTCAACAAGAATGATATAAAGGGAGACTACATTAATTCTTCCTTCTTTTCAGAAATGAAGACTATCGCACTGTACGTGGTTGTGGGTTTTAGTGGATTTATCTTTATTACTGCTGACGAACAGGGAGATGAGGGTTGTAACCATAAAACGTATGTACAATATCTACCTACATATGTTGTTGCTTTTTCACTTTTTTTTTCAATTATGTATACTCATAAAACGTTCACTGGGTTCTATCTTTTTTCAGATTTCAATAAACGTGTTGTAGTGATGATAGCGTCCACTATAATGATGCAATTAATAAAATATGCAGAGGTATGTATGCCTACGTATAGATATATCATACCGGGATAAATAAATTCAGTATAATGCAATATTTTATATAATATTTAACATAAAGAAACCCGATATCTTTGGTTATATTACCATTTGTTTTGTTCTAGCCTGTATTGGACATTTATGTAGACCAAAGTGTTCCCAGGGATACTATGGTGAGCAGTGTAATGAAACCTGTACTTGTGATGCTGTCATATGCGACGATGTGTTTGGGCGTATAACTACTGGTAAATGGATGCATACTAAATGTACATGTACTTTCTGAAAAGCTTACTTTATTATTCTGTATAGAACTTAATTATGTTTTAATTGGTAAAAAAAACATTGATTTCATATTTTTTGGCAATTGTAATATACTTTCTGCTTCAGGAGGTTGCTGTTTTATTTTTGTCTCAATTCTTTTTTCGTTACGTTTTCTTCATCTATATTTACTGTGAATATTTTGAGATGGTTCTAATTTTCGCAAACAATATTTTATCCTATTTCTGAGATACTGTCTAGTTTTTTTTTTTTTAGAATTTACCTCGACATTTAAGGTTAACTGATCTATTCTAACTTGGAACTGAGTAAATTGCATTGTGTCTTGTAAAAGTTCAGTGAATTAAATATAATATAAACTGACAATAACAAACTGTCAACCATCTCAAAAATCCATATGGCGAAATACAAATTCAAAGCAGAGCAACACGGACCTCTAAAAAGATAGAGGTGGGATCTGGTGCCTAGGAGGAGTAACAATCCGCTGCCGACTAGTCGCACCCGCCATTTGCTCATTGTCAATATCATGAAAAACGGAAGAAACCGTAGTCAGTCCGGTGTATAAATAATGGTCTTAAAAGTATAAAAAAACGTCAGTCAGCACGTGTCTTAATGAAACATTTTACTTGCTGACAAGGTCATTGTATCGGCCATAGAACTTGCGTAAAGATGATTTTAATCGAGGTTCTTGATATTTTTGTTCCAACAACTTGTTTGTAATCACAGAAAGTTGATATGCCCAATCAATCATGGATTTTGAGTTTTCAGATGATTATCTATGATTAGAAAATATAAGTTTTTGACTTCACAATTCCATTTATTCAACGGAATTTTAGAAACAGATAAAAAAACATAGTGAAATACTCGTCAAGAAATACTTCATTTAGATAAGTTGTTTCATAATTAATTTATTCATTTTTTCCAGAGAAAACTTCAACATCCGTAGATGAAAAGAGCACAGGTAAATGTTTATCAAACGTATACTGTTGAACAGTCCTTCAGAAATCCCCATATCTCATATTTGCTATATCCAATTTTAGCGCCTTCTTCATTCGTTAATTAATCTTACTTTTGATTAAATGTAAGTTGCTACTGACTTTCCCCATTTATATGTACATGTAAAAACTCTCTAGAACCTCACACAAA
>WFKH01010931.1:69329989-69352107 GCA_016163765.1 Magallana hongkongensis
CTCTCTCTCTCTCTCTCTCTCTCTCTCTCTCTCTCTCTCTCTCTCTCTCTTATATCATAAAATATACAATTGAGAGGTATGATCCATTTATCATTGACTATATTTTTAGATGAGGACATAATGGCAAATTCCTTAGTAGGATACTCAGGGTACCCAATTAGGTCACCGGAACATGGTGTAGAACAAAAGGACTCGGTATATGGGCATTTGAATATTTTATTCCATTTTTAAATTTTTGACAAATTAAGATTTTAACATCAAAGAGTAAATTTGAAAAGTATTAACATTGTAATAAAATTTAAAATAAATTGTTGACTACAATAATAGGATAGTAACAAACATAACATGTGAGCTATACCTCTCTTTTCTCTTTCAAGTTTATATTCATTTAGTGTAGAATTTGGATTTTTCCTACCAATTAATTTATTTTTATGCAGATAACATGATGGTCCTTTTTGTGTGTATGACCCTAATTTGACTCTAATACGAAGTGTAAAACAAAGTAATTAAAATGACCAATGGTCTTGAATTCCAATGTTGAAAAAGTTTATTGTTTTGATTTTATTGATATATAATTTAAGTGCAATTTATGTTCTCACTTTCTATTGTGATAAATGTATTCTCAATAAACAGAGAATTGTTGCGGTTGATTTTTTTTCTTTTAAAGATCACCAATGCATCAAACATAATAAAAAGCAATCTAATTAACATTTATGAACAAAACATCAAGTGTCGTCGGGTGCAAGAATCTACGATTATTTTTATTTGCCGAAAAAAAATGACCAGAGCCATCAAAAGCAATTTCAAGAAAATAATGCACTTATACTTCTACATTTTGAAGTTAATTTCCTTTTTTTTTTTTTATATCAAAACGCTAAACACCTCTATGAACGGTTAAAGAATTAAGATGAAATAAGATTTTCTTTATTTCCTCCAAATAAATGAAGAGTTAAAACATGCCACATCTATAAACAAAAGCTGTAAATAGGAAAGCCAGGTATGAAATAAAATGACTGCATATCAAAAAGGACATGATTTATTCTCTCTAGAAACTCAGACCAACCATATACCAACTCAAAAACATTATTTTCAATTTGTGAATTTTCTCAAAGTTATATTAGCCAATTTAAGAATAATATGACTTATTTGTGAGTTAAAATCATTAAAACAAAAAGAGATGCGTTCATCTTACAAATTTGAGTCCAAACTTAAAATACTTAAAAACGTTAAAAGGAACTACACCGTTAACTTAATGGATGACACAAAGTACTTAAAGGAACTAAATTATAGTACAAATGTGTATAATGTAAACAAAAGTCATTTGGAGGGAAATATAATGGATCTCATTTCTGACAAATAATACAGTATAAAAGCAGCACGAGAGTTGAGTGTGAAATCATATCTTATGAATCAGTTTTTGTAAAGAGGGCTTAAACGTGGCGTCACGCTATACGTGAAAAAATCCATAACATCTAATTATATATACAATCAAGGAGGCAAGTGCAGGATAATAATCTATACGTCTATTAGCGATGCTTGTTCCAAATTTTGGCTATCAATTAATTTTTCATACAAACATATCCTTTAGAAAGTTACAAACTTTAACCACAACAACAACAAACAACTGCATAATCGACCTCGCCTCATATAGTTAAATATTTGAAGTAAGTAGAAATGCCTCTTGTTAGGTAACTTAATATTTCTATGTGCATGTTCAATTGAATGTAAACAGTTAGAATCTATTTTGTTTCGTACTTTAAATGTTTTAGATGGAAACAAGCCAAATTTATATGCATTGTGTACTTTTGTAAAAAATTTCAATGCAGTAAATCGTTTTGTACTCATGTTTATCTTTGATTGTCTAGTAAGATTTTGAAAGTTTTTTTTTTAATGTCATGTTGTGAGAATGCCAATTTATACATAAAATGATCTTACTATCAAAAAATGAATCTAAAAATGATGACAAAATCACCTCCCTCTTCGTTTTAATATTCATGAATACCTGTCATGAAGTTATGCTTTGTAAACACATCTTGGATGTTGTGTCCATATAAATGTTGCTGCTGAAACAATCGAGAAAACTGCTATATTGCAATTCAATATGCATACATCTATACCTTTTAGAACCGTATATGACGGCGTCCATAAAATATGCTTTTGAATTGGACTAGTCGGACTAATTAGCTTAATGATTAAGAAGACATAATTTTATACCTGTTCAAAATATTATTTTAAACTCTGTATAGTAGAACTTGTTTTTTTTGCAATGGTATATGGTTTACCAGGAATGAAGTATGAATAAAATTATGAATAACAGATCCAGGTTTTACTTCGAGAGATCAAGAGCTTCGAGAGATTTGAGTTCAAGAGATCAAAAGTATATTTGCTTGGTTATATAGAAAAAGAACGGTACCGTGGTTTCACTTCAAAAGATCAAAGTTTGAGCCATCGATAGTGGTTCTTATCCAGATAAAGGTATTCATCTTCATATAAGGGCACAGAAGAAAAAAATAGCGGAAGAAAAACTATAAATTCTAGATTTACAGATATCACGGACTGTAGTATGACAAACAAAACCAGTTGCGGGTAATGTTTTATTACATCGTTCAACATTTCACCTTCACGCTTTGAATTAAAATTCTTCACTTTGTTTAATAGAACTCAATATTTTGATGTAGACCATCGATGACCTTAATTTAAAAACAAAATTATAAAAAAGTGAAAGTCTAAAAGTTCGTTAGAAAAATACGATATTTTTGTAATTTTATAGGATAACCTTTTTGAATATGTAAAATGGGTTCCATCATATGACCACTCGCAATGTTGTTTAACATTTCTGATTTTATAAATTATGAAACATCAACTAGGAAAATACTTATACCAATATACACGTGTTATTTCGCAACACCTTGATTTGAACAATATTAAAGAAATTGTTTCACCTACTACCTAATAATAAGAAAAATAATAACGACATTATCTTCTGGCGTGCTTGTCATGGCCCTTTAATGTTAATCAATTTTATAAGATAAACAATATATGCGCCGATGTTATTTGGCAGCATAATAATATGTCTATGTATGCAAGAGAAATACTATCTTGATCCGAGGAGCCTGGAAAAAACAGTACCCCCGGAGACAGCATACTCTGCAAAATTATGCACAACTGACAAGAGTTCATTTCAACAGTGTCCCCACAGGCAGAATTCATGCACGTCCTATATCAGGCATCAACAAGCGGAAAGATCTCCAGTTTAAGATGGAGCCAAGCCATGACGCTGAAACGAGAAATTAAGAAAAAACGGAAACAACCACCGAAACAAAGCACATTTTAATAGATACTAATAGAAACTAAAAAATTAGGGAGGCAGGGTGGGTTCTTATAATTTATATGACGTCTGCTTTCCTCAAAAACCGGAATAGAAAGGAATTTTCTAGAAGACATGCGCAGTTCGAGAAAATTGAAAAGTAGGGAGACCGAGCCCGATGAAATAAGTTGCACGAAATAACCAGGTTTATCCATCGTGGATAAACCCCATTATTTCGCGACACCTTGATTTGTACAATATTAAAGAAATTGTTTCACCTACTACCTAATAATAAGAATAATAATAACGACATTATGTTCTGGCGTGCTTGTCATGGCCCTTTAATGTAAATCAATTTTATAAGATAAACAATATATGCGCCGATGTTATTTGGCAGCATAATAATATGTCTATGTATGCAAGAGAAATACTATCTTGATCCGAGGAGCCTGGAAAAAACAGTATCCCCCGAAGACAGCATACTCTGCAAAATTATGCCAAATGGATCATGGGACAAAGTCGCACGACCCATCCGCCACAAACTAAAAAAATTGGAGGCTGCAATTTTGCAGCAAAAGGTAACAAATAAACTGAACACAGATTGTGTAGAGCACAATTAAAATTGCCAAATGGGAACAAATTGCCCCCAGAAAAAAAAAATACGAGGCACAAATCACGCCATATAAAAGATGTAGCGAGACGCAGATGTATTTTGACGCAGATCGCGCCACAACAAAAATGTACTAAGACGCAGATCGCGCCATAAGGAAAATGTAATAAGACGCAGATCGCGCCATATGAAGATGTATTTTGACGCAGATCGCACCACATCAAAAATGTACTAAGACGCAGATCGCGCCACAACAAAAATGTACTCAGACGCAGATCACGCCATATAAAAAATGTACTAGGCCGCAGGTCGCGCCACATCAAAAATTGTACTTAGACGCAGATCGCGCTATAACGAAAATGTAGTGAGACGAAGATCGCGCCTAATCAAAAAATGTACGAAGACGCAGATCGCGCCTAATAAACTCATAGAATCAGGTTAATAACAGCAACTTCTTTGAAGATGCCACTCATACAACTTGTGCCAAATTAGGCACATGACAAGCACTAGGGAAATGTTCGGAAAGCAAATTTACAACTGATGAAATAATCGAGGGCACTCCTTCAGGTGTTGATAAATATACTGTTGCCCAAGTTAGACAAATGAACACCATCTTGTCTAAACAAATGCTTTTGTTCAAACTTAATATCTGGGTAGCTAACTGAAGCACCTAGCCTTTGAATTGCTTTAAGCTTTTCAAATGTAGCACATGCACTATTGATCCTACGTTTACATCTCTGACCTTCACTATTGGCAAGGCAGTTGACCCAGTTTGTACTAGGCCAAATATGAGACCATATGATATAAGTTTGTGGAAGTAAATGAGCAATATTTGCTAAAGCTAGCTTGAAAAACTTTTGTAAGCCTTGCAAAGTATTGTGTGGCTGGCCAATATTGTTGCGCCCACAATGAATAATCAATTTACTCGGTGGCTCATTATTCACTAATAAAAATTGAATTGTGGGATATAGCTGCTCCCATACCATACCCCGAATTCCATGCCACAGGATAAATTTATACGACGTCTGCTTTCATCAAAAACCGGAATAGAGAGGAATTTTCTAGAAGACATGCGCAGTTCGAGAAAATTAAAAATTAGGGAGACCGAGCCCGATGAAATAAGTTGCACGAAATAACCAGGTTTATCCATAGTGGATAAACCTCATTAATACCACTCATACAAACAAGACACTTTGGAGCAAAATCCAACAGATTTTGAATTACATGTAATTTCGAATTTCAAAGTTTGCTGATGTATGCTATTCTAAATAATCTTGAAAGTACCAATTTGCGAGAATATTTTTAACTGTTATTTAATCATTCTCAATTTTTGTTTTTCAATTAAATAGATAATTTATTAATAAAGACTCTTAGTTAAAATATTGTTAAATATTGCAGATACTGATAATGATACCCTTGATAATGCAAACATATTTACTGTAATGGTGCAAGACACTTTTTTAGTAGGCGGAATATATTGATTAAATGTTTTACCCGATTCACTGTTGTCGATAAATGTGTTACAACATTTTAAGACAATATCTATAAAAAGAATCGGTTTATTTTGTATTATTTAATAATTATTAATCGAGTACTACGTCATCAAACAGGACGGAACTATACAGCTTTGAAATATTGTGTAGTTCTAAGAGTACAAAAGTCAACAAGAATGATCTAAAGGGAGACTAATTAACTCTTCCTTCTTTTCAGAAATGAAGACGATCGCACTTTGCGTGTTTGTGGGTTTTAGTGGAATTATCTTTGTTATTGCTGATACACAGGGGGATGAGGGTTGTGACCATAGAATGTATGTACAATATCTACCTACATATATTGTTGTTTTTTCACTTTTCATTTACAAAATACAGATGCTAATAAAAGGTTCAATTGTATTTCTCTTTTTTAGATTTCTATCAAAGTGTTGTAGTAATAATATTGACAGTATCCACAATAATGGTACAATTAATAAAATATGCAGCGGTACGTATGCCTCTCATAAAGATAGATCATACCGAGATAAATAAATTCAGTATAATGCAATATTTTATATAATATTTTACATAAAGAAACCCGATATCTTTGGTTATATTACCATTTGTTTTGTTCTAGCCTGTATTGGACATTTATGTAGACCAAAGTGTTCCCAGGGATACTATGGTGAGCAGTGTAATGAAACCTGTACTTGTGATGCTGTCATATGCGACGATGTGTTTGGGTGTGTAACTACTGGTAAATGGATGCATACTCTATGTCCATCATGTATTTTTTGAAAAGCTTACTTTATTATTCTGTATAGAACTTAATTATGTTTTAATTGGTAAAAAAACATTCATATTTTTTGGCAATTGTAATATACTTTCTGCTTCAGGAGGTTGCTGTTTGATTTTTGTCTCAGTTCTTTTTTCGTTACGTTTTCTTCATCTATATTTACTGTGAATATTTTGAGATGGTTCTAATTTTCGCAAACAATATTTTATCCTATTTCTGAGAGACTGTCTAGTTTTTTTTTTAAATTTGACCTCGACATTTAAGTTTAACTGATCTAACTTGGAACTGACTAAATTGCATTGTGTCTTGTGAAATTTCAGTGAATTTAATATAATGTTAAATGACAATAACAACCTCTAAAAAGATAGAGGTGGGATCAGGTGCCTAGGAGGAATAAGAATCCGCTGCCGACTAGTCGCACCCGCCATTTGCTCATTGTCAAGATCATGAAAAACGGAAGAAACCGTAGTCAGTCCGGTGTATAAATAATGGTCTTACAAGTATGAAAAACGTCAGTCAGCATGTGTCTAAATGAAACATTTTACTTGCTGACAAGGTCATTGTATCGGCCATAGAACTTGCGTAAAGATGATTTTAATCGAGGTTCTTGATATTCTTGTTCCAACAACTTGTTTGTAATCACAGAAAGTTGATATGCCCAATCAATCATGGATTTTGAGTTTTCATATGATTATCTATGATTAGAAAATATAAGTTTTTGACTTCACAATTCCATTTATTCAACGGAATTTTAGAAACAGATCAAAAAACATAGTGAAATACATACTCGTCAAGAAATACTTCATTCATATAAGTTGTTTTATAATTAATTTATTCATTTTTTCCAGAGAAAACTTCAACATCCGTAGATGAAAAGAGCACAGGTAAATGTTTATCAAACGTATAATGTTGAACAGTCCTTCAGAAATTCTCATATCTCATATTTGCTTTACCCAATTTTAGCGCCTTCTTCATTCGTTAATTCATCTTACTTTTGATTAAATGTAAGTTGCTACTGACTTTCCCCATTTATATGTACATGTAAAAACTTTCTAGAACCTCACACAAAATATACATCTTTATCAATGCACTGTAAAAAATTGAATTTTAATAGAATATGTTTCGAAAATGTTTAGTTATATATGTAAAAATATATATCCGCATCAATATGAATTTATTTAGGAAATTCGGTGAGTAAAATATTTCCTTACTCATTCTTCAAACTAAGGAACATTTTAAGGTGTCCATTTGGAAACAAGTTAGTTTTTTAATGTTTTATTTTTTCATTTCTTTGTTGTTATATAATCATGGAAACCTTTAGGCTACATGCGTTTTAGTGCTTTATAAAGAACGGTTACTATTATCAAATTATTGAGGAGCAACAAGGGAAACCGTTAGGAATGGTTTTAGAAATTTCGTTGTCTGCATCATTATTCATCATAATTTTGCTGTTGGTGATACTACTAAGTGTAGTTTACAGGTGAGATACATTTTATGTTAACCCCATTAGGCGAACATAAGAAATCTATATCTGATTTAGTTTATTTTTACATAATTAATTCATAAATATGATGATTTGGATACTACATTACAGAACAAGAAAAAATAACACAGGATACCCTATAGTTTCCATTGGAAAAAGTGCATCAAACGGTTTGTTTTGAATCCTTTCTCTCCTCATATTCCGGTTTTTCTCAAAACAGTGAGTTTGTTAAAGGCTTTGGTATATTTTGCTATCTAATTTCAACAGTTTCATCAGAAGACATAACTAGAGATTCCCCCGTAATCTATGCCGCTGTCGTGCGTCCTAACAGAACACCGGTCAGGAGTGTAGATCAAAGCGACCGAATGTACGGAAATATGCTAAAGCTGCAAAACCGAATCGAGGGAGGTAAGCATTTTTTAAAGACATGCTCCAGTTTCAATCTTAGCAGTTAACAGCAAAGATTATGTTGGCCATATGACAATACAACTTTTCTGTTATTGCCTACATGTTTTAACTAAGTATGATTAGGCCTATGGGGGAACTCTCAAATTAATGCCATAAATGTTATTGATAACACACTATCTTATTTTTATGTTTCTTGAGCACTTTGTCTTGAATTGGGTAACTGTTTGTTCATAGAACTTAAACAAACTTTAAATTCATTTACATGTATGCGTCTTCCTAAGTTTGGATGTCTGTTTAGCGATTTAAAACAGAAAAATAAATTTGTAAACACCAAAAAGTTTATTTTGCGGACATACACAAACAAATGTTTGTTTAAAAAAATCTTATTTGAGCTAGATACCCAGATGAACTGAGAAGAATCACAAAAACTCTCATTAAAAATCTTTTGATATAATAAAAAACATTGATTTTGTGACTTTTTTAAGAAGGCATATTATTTTTTTAAGTGAGTCTAATGTTTAAATAATGACCATCTAAAACACTTGTGTTTACTGGGTTTTTTTTCACCTTTTAACGCGTAATTAACAGGAAAAAAAAGCGAGAACCTCTAAAATCAACACCAGTAACAATGCAATAAATGATAAAGAATTTTCTCATGCTTAATCTTAACATGTCTACGAGGGGCGTTCAATAAATAATGTCGTTGTTTTTTAATGGTTACCTTCAAAATACTCTCTTTTAGCAGACACACATAATTTCAATCGATTTATCCAAGCTTTAAATGCATTCATATAATGTTTTTTGGGAATGGTATTCATGTACTGATAAATGGCAGAGCCCAAAGCATTTCTTGATGCACTATATTCTTCCTGACAAGTGCTTTTATAATTTAAGAAAAAGAATAAAGTCGCAGGGAGACAAGTCGGGTGAATAGGGAGGATGGGGAAAACATAAACCTCATCTTTTTCCAAAAATAATCTCACAATCTGGGATTTATGTGCTGGGGCGTTGTCATGAAGAAGATAAATTTTGCGAATTCCAGACTTTGGTCTCTTTTTTTCGTAGTTTTTCTTATTCATGTCCGTTGACCGATCGGCCTTTTGGAATAGCAACTTGAATAACATGACCTTCATTATTAAAGAAAATTGCGTATAGTACTCTCTTTGTACTTTGGCATCGTTTTGCTATAACATGGCGTTTGTTTTGCCTTTTTAGTCTTGTTATCAATTTTCCTCTGAGGTTCGAAATAATGCTTCCATGTTTCATCACCTGTAACAATTTCCGATAAACGTAGTCCATTGCATTTTTTGTAGATTTTAAGTAGTTTTCTACAAATTTCAACCCGCAATCGTTTCTGTTTTTCTGTTAATAGATGAGGTATTCACCCTGCACTAACTTTTGAGAGGCCATGGTGTTTCTTTAAAATTGTAAATACTGTCCTCGATGAAATGCCTACTAAATTTGCTATTTGTTTAATGGTTAATTGACCATCATTATTGTATTGCATCCGTTGAAGCCGTACGAGGTGCTCCAGGACGTTGTTTATCCTGAAGGTATGTTTGGCCATTTTTAAATTTGCTGACCCACCTGTAAACTTGTCTCAATGACATACACTTGTTTCTATACACATCACACAGTTCTTTGAAAATTTCTTTCGAGTCTTTCCCAAGTCTGACACATGCTTTTATGTAGCCTCTCATTTCAGCCTTATTGGATGATGACCTACCAGTTATATTTTCATGCAGTGTCTCGAGGTCAGATAAACGGTCATAAATAGAATATGAACCAAATTATATGCATGAAAAGAAATTGAAAGGTCAACTGAACCCTGTATTTTATGGAATCTTATTAATGACATTATTTATCGAACGCCCCTCGTAACAGCTTTACTTTACGCAATCGATATGCATTTGTTTTAGTTCATTACTTAAATTATATGAGAAATTATTATTGCTATTCTTACAAATGAATATATTAATTGAAGAGGAAGGTGTAAAAAATGGTTCTTTGGCAACCTACTCCTTTGTGGAACATCCTAACAGAACTTCACCACTGAATGTAGGAAATCCTGACAGGACTTCATTACTGGATAAAGGAATCCTGACAGGGTTTCATCATTGGATGAAGGACAGTCCGATCAGAAGTATGGAAACATGACGATGTGTTAGTAGGAAAATAGAGGAGAATACTCGTTTAAAGAAAGCAACACTATAGATGTAATTTATACTCAAGGTGATATGTTAGGTTTCATAACGAACTGTTTCGACTTTCATGAATTCAATTGTTGAACTACAAAATGTTTGTAAAGATAGATTATGTCAGAAATTTAATGAAGTTTTTCGATATCATTTTGATTAAATCTAAGAAAAATAATGTGAAGATACGTAATTAATGATAATTCATTTTTGGCTTTTAAAACCCACAAACACAAATTTTGTAAAAGTTATTTTCTAATGACTGCACACATCTTATGTTTTTCTTTTTGTATTCATTAGCTGAATATGGTATTTTAACAATAGAAGGATATAATCGTAGTGCAAATATTTGTATGTGTAATTCGACGTGTCATTCGTTTGATATAAATGCCAACTTTAAAAATGCAAATTTACTTATCTGGAATTGGTTTTGTACGCTTATATTATGTATATATTGATGATTACTTGCATTAATTGTTAATGTTTAAAAAAATTATTGGTGATATATTAATTTATCATTTAAATAAATAAATTAATAAATGAATATTAACCATTTTTAACTAATGAGAAAATGTGTCACGTATGTGATTCACAAATTTTTTTTTTCTAATTATATTTTGGTAAATATTACAAATGGTTTTAAATTTAAGTTTGTAATTTCGAAGAATAGATTATAACACAAAACGGAAAAGTTAAATATTTATTCAACATAGAAAATGTGACGGAGATTCGATCAAGTAAATTAATTACTGTCTCTAAGCAAGTAATAGGAATTGCTAATCTCGATGAAAATATGTTTTGGTTTTTTTTTTTTTTTGGTTTTTTTTTTTGTGGGGGGGGGGGTTCTTTGTTTAATTGTTCTTATAACTGGTTTCTCTGTTCGTGGAAATTTGACTTTGGCTACATTTAGTCTATGGTAGAAGCTCGTAAATATGTTCATCACTAAATTTGCTATCTTGCATATACCGGTAAGTACTGTGTTACAATGTTAGCAACTGTGTCCGCTAAGAGTCGTGGTGTATGGATAAACATTTAATATTTATTCAAGATGCCAAATGCATCAGAAACGTCTTAAAGCGTGATTCGATTAATATGGTTCACAGGATTTGATAACGTCACCAACGAGTTCATGCGAGCATCTCGAGGAAGTTTTTAATATTGGTATTTCTTATTTGCATGAAATACTTATATTTCTCTAAATGTATTGTTATTTACTGAACATTTATTCAAACCAGACTACATAATATTTAGCTAATTATTTTCAGATTAATTACTTGGCGACAAAGATTGGACTGTATCATCCAACGATTTTTCAACTACATTCGGAAAATAATGTATTTAATTCAATATTAATATGTAATTCACTAATAATCTTCGTACTATATATTTCACCTATTCAAGCTAAAATACAGAATAACCGTACAAAATTAAATCGACGTACGCACACACGCACAATTAAACTGGAGTGTCTAACTATCATCTTTGGAGTTTATATTCATATATTCAACTAAAATATCCACTTTTGTCTACTTAATAACTCTTACCATAAACTATAATTTTGTTTTATAAGGAAGATGTTTTAAAACTATTTATGTCATGAGTCAACACTTTCAAATTTGTGAGTGACACTTCTCTAAAATGTAATTGTAATCAAGAGTTCTGATGTACAAAGTTGGAATTATACAACAGGATGTTATTGCAAAATCGTTAATGGTTCCCCATAGTTCGTGTAGTGTTTCAAGTCTTCAGAAGGATATGAAATATTCAACTTAACTCATTAAGCAGAGATGATCTCATTAAATAGTACTTAGTGGACCTCGTGCTTAATTTCCATTTCAGGAAAATAAAACGGGATTATTAAACTTTGATTTTAGCTTTAAGACTATCTAATACAAAAAAAGTTTGAAAGTCAATTTTGATACTATAAAATGATTCATGAAAAACTGTGCAATTTTATTTTTTACAGAAATGAGTTCAGAACACATGAGCCTGTCTTTGATTCCAATCCTTTTTGGAAGTAACTATGCTGACAATGGAATCTGTGACAATAGCACGTATGCACTGATATACTGATATTTCCGTTTAAGCCAGCTGCCTTGAAGTCCTACTATTACCTGATAGGACATCGTTTTATATGTTACTATCATCTATTACCATCTTTAAACAAAGTTATATATTTAACATCAAAATATTACTGTAATCATTGATCAACTTTGACAATTTCAGAATGATTCCAACATGCTGCACGAGCTATATATACGATGACACATTGCAGCAATGTGTAGGTCAGTATTGGAAACTTTTGTATTGGTTTATGAAATAATTTAGAGCTTAGTTGAAAAATTATTTGTAACGAAGCATGACATTTGATATCTCTATAAACTGTAACATGAACTTGTGTGTTTATTGTTAATTGCCGTGCTGTAGCTTGTATTGGAAGGTTCGGTGACAACTGCAGTCAAAGCTGCCCTCTTGGATATTATGGACGACGGTGTAATGAAACTTGTAATTGTAATTCCACCGTGTGTGACGAAGTGACAGGATGTTTAAAAGTCACATCAGGTAAGCGATTCTTTATTAAATACTTGGCTCTAGTTTTTTTTAATCCTGTCTCATTTCTTCTTTATCGAGAGCAATTGCATGATTTTGTTCACGTTTAAAAAATTAATCAGACGAGTGTGCACACGGAGTACTGAGGAAAACTTGTGAATAGAATCGGAAAACTGTGGATTTCTTCACCAACAGTTTGAAAACAAACACATAAAACAATGTATATAGTATGTGATTTCAAGCAGTGTATTATCATATTGTTTGAATAATTGAATCTAAAAGCCAGGAAATAAGTGGTAATCCTCAAATCTGAGAGCATTGCTTTTTCTATGAACTTGTTGAACATATCAATACCCGATATATGATATATACAGTAAATATCCTTAACAAGCTCTAAGACTATCAACTGAAGGTCGAACTAGTAAACAAACGTGTTTAGGATTTTTGGATTCACATAAGTTACGTAATTTACTCGGTTCCTCGTTTTTTAGATATATCATAAAATTGTTATGCCAATAAAATTATTCAAAAGTCAAAGTATGGCAAATTTAAGCTGAAGTATTTTGTAAATTCATTGTCTTTAGGTCAGATCACAACGATTGATCAATGTTATGTTGTAAGGAAAAAAAATCCAGAAATAAAAATTTGCCGAATTCTGAGCATAACTCATTATTTACGTTGATAGTTTTAAGTACATTGTTTTCCTTTGAGTATTCAATGTTTTTCTACACAATGAAACTACTTTATTACACAAGATAAGGTCAGTGTGGCGTTTCGTACACTGAAGCTATGAAATATATGTACTTATTAGGCAGATATTCACAAATCGGAATGTCTAAATCATTCCTATGTTTATTTTCCCTGTTTGTTCGACACTGATTTAATGGAAAGCACATGCATTATCTTGTTCTTCGATTACATGATTTGAGTTTTGCATTCCAGATCAAACTGAATTATTTGAGAATATAACATCCAGAGGTATATGTCTCTCTCTCTCTCTCTCTCTCTCTCTCTCTCTCTCTCTCTCTCTCTCTCAATGACTTTTATACAATTAAACGTAATATATAAACTTAAAAAACTTATCATTCAGTATTGAAAAGAATGAAAATTATCAACTTGTTGGGACTGGATGTCCCAAGAAAATTTTCATTTTTTTTTTATATCTCTTAATAGTTTCCATGCTTAATATATTTGATTTGCTGGTCATTATTTACTTTCTAGATCCGATTATTGAAGATGATTAGAGTTTTTGATTCTATATATATATCTTAATTTTTGGTATAGAACTGGATTTGTGCAAACAAAAAGATTCAGGGTTGGTTCTACGTCATACTTTGACCGCATTGGTATTCTTCCTTTCCCTACTGATTGGCATAATTATAACCATCGCGTGCAGGTTAGCTATGCATTCACCACAAAACAGACGCAATCAATAGCCAAGTCGTATATCTTGAAACATCTTTGCAATAAAAGAAGGGAGAAACCATATGCAGTTTTACTTATAGATACACGGTTTAACAGACAAGTAGTCTATACTGACAGACTCTAGTATTGTCATTTATTCAATATAGATCGAAAAGGAAAACCGAGACCAGAAACCCTGTTGTCAGCACAAGAGACAGCTTAATTCATGGTACAGTTTCTCTCTCTCTCTCTCTCTCTCTCTCTCTCTCTCTCTCTCTCCATGGCAATGTACAACACATTTTAAGCATAACAATTTCGGAGATAAATTTTATGTTTTGTAGATTGCAATATTTGCGACTCCTCATCAATCTATATCGATGTGATACACCCCAGAACTACACCAGTCCGGGTCGTTGAACAAACCGACCAAATAGAGTACTCAGAAATAAACTGAGGCTGCATGCAGGGGACCATGGGAAGTCTCAAATTGTTCCCATAAACTACTAAAGGCTGAAAGATTCTGAACAGGATGTCTATGATAAACCAGATGACACAACTAAAATTTCTATTTGATTTAACAAAGTATATGTTTACCACAAAAAGGTTCTCTTAAGTTTGTGCTTCACAATAGCTGTCATTGTAACATTATACTAGACAGTCACTACATTTTTTTTATTCAGAACATTGCATGAAAGAAATAAATCAATGCCACTGTGAGAGTATCCAGAATCATTAGATTCCTTTGTACTTTTGATTTTGTGACATTGATATTAAGACGGCCGAAGTTAGTTTTCATTGCACATGTTTTTGTGCAATCTAGTAAAATACATTTTACTTATACCTTTTAAAAAAGTGTTTCGATACCATTCATAAAATTGAACACAATAACCAAAATATAGATAAAAATATTTAGATTTGTTGACGAATCTTTTATTTTTTAAACAATTTTCCAGTGTTCGGTAGGTGACCGTTGCCATTGTGCTTTTATGACGTTATGAGAAAATTAAGATTTGTAAATGTACATTATAAGAAAAAAACATTAAAAGACAAAGTAAAAATGGTACGCATTGGAAATTTCACACAAAGAATTACGTTGTCCTCAGGGTTATTTTTTTAAATTTTTGAATGAATCCACCCTACCAATCTACATTTGTAATACTCCAGGTATATCATAGCAAAATTTGGTGCATTTTGATATTTTGAAATGACCCCGTTATAAACAAGATGAGAGAATTTAATATTTTTTTTACATATAAGGTAGAAAATATTATTACTAATCACATTTTACAATTTGAGAAAAATCGCTATTGAAGTATTTAAAAATCTTCTTCGAAGAGCGGAAAATGACAAATT
The DNA here is from genome assembly GCA_016163765.1 of Magallana hongkongensis. Taxonomy (NCBI): domain Eukaryota; kingdom Metazoa; phylum Mollusca; class Bivalvia; order Ostreida; family Ostreidae; genus Magallana; species Magallana hongkongensis. The sequence continues at coordinate 69,345,568 of WFKH01010931.1, forward strand.
TCCTATTTATCATTATAGAAAAGGTATCTGTATTTTGAGATGGTCCTTAACAAGAACCAGATGGTAGATTTTCTTGAAACATCGCAAATATAGATAATCATGGTTAAAAATAAAGAGTTTTTCTATAATTGTAGTTTGAACGCTTCGTTGGATAACTGTTTACAAAGTTTTTATCTTAATACTGAAACGTTTCATCAAAAAATGTGTCCATCCGATTATTGGCGTTTTGTTTCCCGACCTGAATTAAAAGGAATGTCTATCAATTCAAATTAAAGGTTACTTGATTAATATTGTATAATTATAATGCAATAATGCAATATATTTGTGACACATTCAAACCAAAACATATATTGATAAATTACCGAGTTTTATTCAGAATGGACAAATGGTAAATGTATATCTTTTCTTGATATCTATGTTTATAAAACATTCAATAATTAAGGAGGCTGGATGGTCAACAAATTACTCATTAGATCTACTTTAAAATTTTAGATATTATTTTTTTCGCCATAAACTTTTATTTAGTTTTGAAAAATTTAAATATTTCAGCTTTAAAATTTGAACATTTTCCTATTATCTTTATACAGAGATCTTCTTCTACAGGAGGTTGATAAGGTCTACAAATGGCCATGCCCATCCAGCCTACTTAAATCTGGTAGCAAGTCTACACTGCACCAGTATGCGTCCTGAATCTCATGCATCTATGTAGGCAATCCCCTCAACCTCACCCTCTTAATGCAGTTTATAGCAGAGTATTCCTTCGAGGGTCACCATTCTTTGAATGGAAAATTAATCATGCAAAGAAACTCTTTAGTTGAGGCTTCAAAGACATTAAAATTGACTGCCAAGATTGGTAGCTTTGCGAGGTAGTTATACATGTATATGCATCATAATGTAAAACTGATAATATGACAACTTCATTTGTTATCTACATATTCCACTACTTTGCATTAAATGGTCTAACAATGTTGCTATTACTACACATGATAGCTAAATAAGCAAACACTGTGTTTTATACATGACGAAAACTGAGAAATACACTCAAATCCAGATCATTTTCATCCTATCTTCGTACAGCTCAGACTGGTTTTGATATATGTATTCTGCCTGCGGTACGGACAGGGGTCTTGGAGCTATACTCTGATAGGTACCCGGTGGCTGTAAGTGGCTGTAGGAGGGATCACGAGTCTCCATCACAACAGCCTGCTGATTCCCGTGGTTCAGCTGGTTGTAAATGTCCTTTTCGTTGTCTTTGTTTATCGGTCCATACGTGTAATTAGATGAACATCGGTGTGAATTGGAAAAAGTATTTTCATAGCGATTTTCCTGTAAAATAGGGTCGTCCTTATGACCGCTAGTTCTCTCTGGGTTGATACCGCGACTCTTGTCGATAGCGTAGTCGTACTCACTTAAATCAGTGGGCGCCACTGGTTGCTGAGGAATAACTTCCGGGCCATTTCCGACATAAGAGTAGACGTTCTCCTGTAAGAAATTAACATTTATTTTGTCAGCATTTGATATATTCCTCCAATGTTACAAGAATTAAATAGATCATTATACAAACATTATTGTTAACAATAACAAGGAATATATATAGACCATTTACAGTATACACACATTTTCTGTATTGAATCCCTCGGCGTTGTCACGTCCGCGTTCCATCGTGTGCGGTATGTTGTTTCTCCTTTCATTATTTAATCTATAAAAAAAGACGGTTAAAATCAGATAATTTAAAGACATTCATTTTGAATATTCAAACATCGTGAAAACAAAAATACAATCATGTCAGATCACTTCTATTTAGATTTGATAGGAGCTGTGGCAATGAAATGCTTGAAGGTTTCCAGTGTAATCAAAAGTCTCAGGTTGCTTTCTGGGGTAGATCAAACATTGATTGCACAGTTGGACTGTAAGTCGAACCGAAGCTGAGATTTTTAACTTTTAACAAAATAAATCTTAAGCTCTATGGTTTTTGTTTTTGAACACTTTCTATCAACAAGTTATTAATAACTTGTTTATTAGTCAACAGAAACAAAATGAGGAAGATAAATATTGCTACAGTGTAGCCTTGAACAAAACGCAGAGAGCAGACGCCATTAAGACGACAATTCGAGGTCAAATATAACAGTATTTCTATTAAAATGTTAGAGGAATGTATGATCATAATTTTTTTAAAAAATCATTTAAAATCTTTGTAATTTGGCATGCGTATATGTAATTCACATGTGACTTACACCATACCCTTGCTTTTTAATACTAGTATAACATGATATTAAAACCTTATACCAAAGTTATAATTATAAATTACCTTTGACGTCTTTTTCGATCACACGTGGTACATATTGTCAAAGCGGTCACAGCCAGTAGAGCCCCACCCACTAGGAAGGCACCAACGAAGACGACCCCCGGGGATTTATTCGCGTTATTATCCATGACGTAATACTCAGAAGACACAGTAATAGGCCATTGACCAGTATGTCAAATATTTCTTGTTCAGACAACGAAAAGATGAATATTATTTATCATAGAAGAAATAAGTATCATCGATGTTTGTGTGTCCCATCCCTGTCAACACTATTAAGATCGGATGTTGAAGCTTAATTTGTCAATATGGTTGTTTGTCCTAGTTTAAAGTCCTAACGAACCTTAATTTGCACTTTTCCTACTAATTGAAATACTCTGACTGGAACAAACGGTTTCTGTTCAGCACTGACGTCGACAACTGAAATAAATCTATCTGCATGGGAACGTGTACATATACTAGTATATTGACATGTATTCAAAAATTGAAAACATTAACAAAGGGACCTAGTCACCTAAACACGATTTTAGCCCAAGCTTTTCAAGTTTTATTTTTCCATTTTTCATGTCTAGAATGGTATGGTTAAGATGGGTATTTATAATGCTTAATCATTTTAATGTCAAATATTGAGTTACAATTAAGCGAGTTACAAAATTAATAATTCTTATTTATGTAAATTACCCTCGAGTTTTGTTAATGTTTACATATCTGGTGTATTTATGAACACATTGAATCAGTTTATCTTGTTTCCCAATTGGTTAAAATCGATTTAATTTCCTTATAGTACATTGTTTGTAAATTATGTGACAAGACTCGAGCTTTGTTTGGTCCTAAAAATGTTCTCCTCAATTGTACTGAAAGTAAACAAGTGAACACATCTTTCTACGCTACTTATTATTGTTACCAAAGAAATTAAGAAAAAATATTAGTTAAATTTAGAACTACATATCATCACCTTCCCGTAAAAGTAGGATGGTGGAATAGTGTTCAAAGAAGTTAACGTTATTGTAACTTATGTAATTGTAACAAAATTGGTGATGAGTTTCATTTTATTTTAGAATGGAAGGCATTATGTTACTTACGTTGTCAGTTTTTAGCTCACCTGAACCGAAGGTTCAAGTGAGCTTTTCTGATCACCTGTTGTCCGGCATCCGTCTCTCCGTCTGTACACTTTTCACATTTTTGACTTCTTCTCTAAAACCACTGGGCCAAATTAAACCAAACTTAGTACAAATCATTCTTATGGAAAGGGGATTCTAAATTGTTAAAATAAAGGGCTAAACCCTTTTAAAAAGGGAGATAATTCCATAACAGTGAGTATAGGGTGTGTGTCTTTAAAAATCTTCTTCTCAAGAACCACTGCACCAAAAATGCCAATATTTATACAAAAGCTTGTATATATAGTAAAGATTCTAAATTGTAAAAATCGTGACCCCCGGACCAAAACTATGGTTCCAGGTGGGGTTCAAACTTTTACATAGAAATATATTTGAAAAATGTTTAAAAATCTTCTTCTAAGGAACCACTGCACCAGAAATGCCAATATTTACATAAAACCTTGTATATATAGTGAAAATTTTAAATTGTAAAAATCGTGACCTCCGGACCAACACTGGGGCCCCAGGGGGGGTTCAAAGTTTAACATAGAAATAAATAGAAAAAAATGTTTTAAAATCTTCTCAAGAACCACTGCAACAGAAATGCCAATATTTACATAAGAGCTTGTATATATAGTGAAGTTTCTAAATTGTTAAATCCGTGACCCCAGTACCAAAACTGGGGGCCGAGGCGGGGTCAAAGTTTAACATAGAAATAAATAGGAAAAATGTTTCAAAATCTTCCTCTCAAGAACCACTGCACCAGAAATGCCAATATTAAGATAAAAGCTTGCATATATATTGAAAATTTTAAATTGTAAAAATCTTGACCCCCGGACCAAAATTGGGGCCCCATGCGGGGTTCACAGTTTTACATAGAAATAAATAGGAAAAATGTTTTAAAATCTTCTTCTCAAGAACCACTGCACCAGAAGTGCCAATAGTTACGTAATAGCTTGAATATAAATTGAAGATTCTAAAATGTAAAATCTGTGACCCACGGACCAAAACCGGGGCCCCAGGCGGGGTTCAAAGTTTATCATATATAGGAAAATGCTTAAAAATCTTCTTCTCTAGAACTATAATGCAACAGTTTGGGATATTACTATGCATACATCCTTGGCTATTGTAGATTATAAAGTAATAAAATCGTGACCCCGGACTATTACTGGGGCACCAAGAGGGGTTCAAAGTTTAACATAGAAATATATAGGAAACATGTTTAAAAATCGTCTTCTCGAGAACTACAATGTTACAGTTTGTAAGATTACTATGCAAGGATCCTTAAATAGTAAAAATTCTAAATTGTAAAAGCTGTGACCCCTGACCAACACTGGGGCCCCAGGCGGGTTCAAAGTTTGATATAAAGGTATATAAGGAAAGTGTTTAAAAATCCTCTTCTCTAGAACTGCAATGCTACAGTATGTGAGATTACTACGTAAGCATCCTCAAATAGTGTAGATTCTAAATTATAAAAGCCGTGATCCTAAATCCAATACTGGGGCCCCAGAGGGGGTTCAAAGTTTAACATAGAAATATATATGGAAAATGTTTAAAAATTTTCTTCTCGAGAACTACAATGCTACAGTTTGTGAGATTACTATGCAAGGATCCTCAAATAGTGTAGATTCTAAATTTTCAAGCCAACCAAAGACCCTGAACCTATACTAGAGGCCCCAGAAAGAGGTTCAAAGTTTGTAATAGAAATAACATGCTATCAAATAGAATGTTGTTCAGGTGAGCGATGTGGCCCATGGGCCTCTTGTTACCTAGAGATTACTGTTCTTCTTCTTATACTAAACAGTTTTGTGAAAAATTTATCACTTCAAATAGCTATGCAACATTAAGAAAATTTTGTATGTTTATTAAAAAAAATAATCGAATTGTTTGTTCACCCGGCCCCATTTACTTTTTTAACCTTTACAATGATATTGTACATATGTAAATATGTTATTTTTGTTCATGTACATCATGTACCGTTCTATAGTTTTGAGCGAAATAAACTGAACAGTTTACGTGACAATGAATTTGACCTCTGTGTCACTTCTAATGTTCAAATTATGATCAAACATTCAAAATGTCCAAGTACACTATTTAATACAACAAATTTTTTTTTTTTAATTTTAATCTCAAATCGTGTCGAGGTCCTCTATTTATTTCGCTTGTATCTTTTTTTCCGGTGTATTGTACAAGTTTAATGTTTAGAAAGCAATGATTGCTTCATGTAGATTACCGACTGAGGGGCTGTCTCAAAAACTGTATGATGTATATGTAGTGACGTGAAGAAAACGGTTTCTGGTTTTAAAGAAGATAGGGGAATAAGACAACGCAAATGCCTATTGGTTTAATCGTAAAAAACAATTTCAAATTTATTTTTTTCCATATAAATCTATTTGATAATTTTAAAATACAAGGTAGCAAAAGCACAATTTTTAACTATATTTAGTTTTGAATATTTTAACAAACAATAAGGAAAAAATCATTGCCTCAAGTTTTGGTGGTATCGAACCAACAACCTCAAAAAACTTATTCTATATAGTGTTACCTAATGTCTAGTGCTCTAAACACAGATATTTCAGTTACAACAGAGTGCGTTATTTAAATGCTCTACGCGACTTTGGCCACGAATTTACGAACTTGTATTATTTTTCTAAAACGCTCAATTTGTTTTTCATTAGACCTTAATAAGACTATGACAAAAATATGGTGCACAAACCGACTCTATAAAATAAAAGGCAGTGAAGTTTAAAAAAAGACAAGAAAAAAAAAGGACACTTATTGGAGGTTTTGGCACGCATACACCAGTTTAAATCAACAAATTCTAAGTATGCCACATATTTAAGAGTTACAAATCGATGTTAGGTTAAATATGCATTGTTTGGAACGATTTTTAAAAGAATTATCAGATTTTTTGATATTTTTATTTTACAGTATCTAATCCGTTCTAATATGGGCATTTTACACGCCTTATCCTTATTCGTCTTCTTACGTTAATATGTGCCTGGTTCCAATGTTTTTCGCACATGTTTAAAAGGTTAAAATCATGCTGAGGAGGGCCCCGTTGAAATATGATTACTACTCCGGCTCGGAAGAAGTCCTGAATCCTGGACTGCAAGACTGAGATGTAACATACTCCCCCCC
>WFKH01010931.1:69360135-69428327 GCA_016163765.1 Magallana hongkongensis
CTAGCCCCCCCCCCCCCCCCACTTTCAATTTGCTTCCGACGCCACTGCCTAGTTATAGAATATTTGACTTTTTTGCTTAAGTTTTCATTGACCTAGTTATACAATGTTTGAGATTTTTTGCATTCTTTTATTAACATATATAAGAAATTGAATGTCTTTGTAGCATTTACTGAGAGCATTTCACTGTTTTGAGCCAGAAGATCGACAGATAATGTTTGTTCCTCTGCTGGCGACCTTGACAACTTACGAAGTATACCTTGGAGTTGAAGAGGGTTCAGACAAACCTGGAAATGAGGTGAATTATCTGTGGCACCCTGAAAGACACAATGGAATTAGTTTTATCACCTCTCTGCTTACAAAAAAATGTATTTCCCTCTGTATGATGGCTCATGTTCATGATCAAAGTTTACAAGCAGTAAGAGTTTCCAACTAATTACAATGTACATGTACCTTTTCTTTAATTTCCATTGGGTCATTAAATATTCATTTTTATCTGACATAACCAACCACTGCAAATCCATTGATTTGTCAATTTTATTTAGAGAATTTGCCAGTGTTCTGAGTGAACTTTGTAATGTATTTTTTTTTCAGAATCCAACACTAGGGAAAGTGAACATACATGGGTCTCTCATTTTACAAACATTACTAGAGTTTAAGAATCCAAAATATGTTGTAAACAGTCTACTGCATATGACCCCCAAGAACCTGCAGTGCCTGGCATGTGACCCCTCAGGGAGTCACGTAATGGAGGTCTATTTCAAAAGCACCACTGTCACAGAGAAAAATAAAGCAGCTATGGTTGACAGATTACAGGTACTTACCTTAGTATGTGGTATAGAGATTATTTATACAGTCCATATTATGTTGAACAATTTATAAGAGTGAAGGGGGGGGGGTACTATTATTCATTAAAAAAATCCAGAATGTGATACCTTTTGGCAGAGCTTTGAAAGTTATGTGTCATTTGCTTTGTTTAATACAAATGGTAAAAAATACCATGCCAATGTTGGATAGCTGACTGTTGCACTGTTTTTCATTATTCAGTGGTCATGGTGACTGTTGCACTGTTTTTCATTATTCAGTGGTCATGGCAACTGCTTGCCAACTTGGCTGTGACAGATCTGTATTCATGCTGAATAATTATGAGTGGGGGACTATGAACAAGCTCTTTGCTTTTCTGATCAAAATAAGAATGTGACTGATAAAAAATGAAAGATATATTGCTTTATCCTTATGGTTGGCTTCTTATCAGGTTTCTGATAATTTTTTTTTTAAACTTCAAGTTTATTTGCAAATCTGTCCATTAAAATGAGACGTTTGGAATTTTGAAATTGTACAACTTGGAATTAATGTTGGAAACTGGGTTTTAAAATAAAGTTGAGAGATTATCACATGATAATAAGCAGTAATAGAGAAAAAACCCTAATGAATTGCTTTTTAAAATAACAAAAGAATAAACAATAATTGGATGTATATATATGACTTTTTTGATTTTTGTGCCAGGGATCCTGTCTGTGCACCAGTATGTATGTTTGTGTGTCTGTCTGTATGGCTAGAACCACAACAAAAATCTTTAAAAATTTTCTTCTCAAGAATTTCATCAGTACAATATATGTGATTCAAATTATTAGAGTATTACTCTCCAAGCATCATCAGGGGTCTTGATTACCGGTTAATGTGGGGCTAGTAAAAGGTCACTGTCCCAATTCTAAAAGCTACATTTCATCCCTACTGAATTTATTTGATTTCTGTTTTCAAAATCCACAAAAATAAAGAACAAGTTTATTAAAAATTATTAGGTCTCTCGTTCCAAGTGTAAAATTCAGAATTCAGAAATATAGTTTTTAGCAAATCATTTTAAACTCAAAGTTTAATTAGTTTTATTGTATGGTGATTTGTGTACTTCTTCTGTTGGTGACTTTTATTGAATAGTATGAATGTTATACATATAAATGTATTGGTTTCTTTGAGAAGGGTGTTATTTCAAAAAGTATTTCATACTATGAATATTGGCTTTTGAATTTTACAATAATTGTACTACCAATACTAGTTTCTTTTATGTAGATCTGTTACTAATATAATTGCTTTATTTGACACTACGATGTACAACAGGTATTGGTTTCTTTGAACAAGATATACCTTTAAAATTAGTGTCTTTGACTAAGATATCCTATAAATGTTGGTGTCTTTGACTAGGATATCTACAAATATTGCTTCTTTGACTAAGATATCCTATAAATGTTGGATTCTTTGACTAGGATATATAAGATATCCTATGAATGTTAGTTTCTTTGACTAAGATATCTTCAAATATTTCATCTTTGACTAAGATATCCTATAAATGTTGGATTCTTTGACTAGGATATATACACATATTGCTTCTTTGACTAAGATATCCGATAAATGTTGGATTCTTTGACTAGGATATATACAAATATTGCTTCTTTGACTAAGATATCCTATAAATGTTGGATTCTTTGACTAGGATATATACAAATATTGCTTCTTTGACTAAGATATCCGATAAATGTTAGTTTTATTGTCACTCTATGATATACTTCAAATCTTGGTTTTTTGACTAGGATATACTAAAGATGTTATTTTTTTTACTAAGATGTACTACACTTATTAGTTTCTCTGACTAGAATTCACTACAAATATTCAATTGGTTTCTTTGACTAGGATTAACTACAATTGTTTTGTTTTTTTCAAGGATGTACTGCAAGACATAGCCTGTAGTTCCTGTGGGTCCTGGATAATTGAGACCATGTGGAAAGAACTCCCTCTCCCTCAGAAAACACTCATAGTCAAAGCTCTAGCCAAGCATGACAGACGCTTGTCAGGTGATCAATATGGACGATTCATCCACAAAAATTGTGGTGTGTCAACCTACATCAACAGTGTCAAGAGCTGGACAGAGATGCAGACTAGCAGTCAAAAGAAACGAAAGATGTTTGAAGACATTCTTCAAACCTCGGGTCAGTTAAATTAAAAACATGTATGCTTGCCCCTGTTTTGCACTATGTGTGTGATACAATATGATACCATTAATATAACTTATTTTTAAAATAAATGAAATCAAATTTTGAAAAATAGCAGCAATCTGATAAAATGATTTTTGATATAACTAACCGTCTTTGAAAAATAACCGCAAATTAAATGTGTTTAAGAAAGACATGCTTAGTTTTATTCAAGGGCGCCTATAAGGTTATGTAATAAGCACTTAATACAAATAAGGTAACAATAATTTAAAAAAAAAAATTATCTTGTTTTTTATTATTTTATGTTCCAGGTACAAAGAAAAAGAAAAAGAAGGATTAATTTTGTAAAAAAAAAAATTACCTATTAAATCAGAAAAAGAAAATTTTGTTTTGAGGGATCGTTTTTTCTATAAAACAGAGTTTTTTTCCTCAGAAAAATATGGTTGATTTTTATAAACATATTACACATGTACAATATTAAATGATTTTTTGATAGAAAGACATCTGGCTTTCTTACATCTGTTGATCATGTGTGTCTTTGGTTTAGTAATTCAAAACAAAGACTGCATTCTCTTTACACTCTGATTATAGCCACCATATATAATGTAAACAGTTATATATATATATTTACATTATCAAGTATTTTCAAGAAAACCGATTGTGTATCATAGTTCTTTAGAAACTGACAGTGCTAAAATCTACACGATCCAGTTCTAACAAGTTTATCGATGGTCGAAACTTTCAGCAACCTAAGAAAAAAAAAATGCGGACTGCAAGAAATAATCATGGTGATGTCAGACTCAAATTTCCACAAAAGACGACCTGCATGTCTGTTTCTTTTATCTATCGCACTGATGTACATTAACAATAAGTTAGTAACTTTACTTACTTTTTACGATCAATTTTATTAATTTATTAAAGAAAGTGTAAATATAAACAATAAAATGCTTTCTTTGATGATTCACGCGATCATTACAGAACAAAATTTACATAACCCGCTAATGCGGGTTATGAATTTTTTATGAATTTTTTCTGCAATTTCACTGCCTTAATATTCCGCATGAATCATTACAGAAAGCATTCTATTATTTAATATTCCCCTTGAAACTAAATATAATAGGTTTCAGCAAGTAAGGTTTACAGAAATAAAGTTTGACATGCATGCACATTTCCTTGTAATTAGAAGAATCTGTCCAACTTCAGTCATTACTTGTCTTAACTAATGTTAAGCTTTGGATAGACCCCCCCCCCCCCCCATTTCTTCAAAAATGTTTAAACCATGACAATTAACAAAGTTTAGACTTTCATTTCTTTTATTTGTAATTTTAAATTAGATTGTTACCCACAGAAGCTGTTGACTGGCTATGTATTATGTAAAACGGCCGAGTTCAAAGAAATTGAACAAATGTATTTAAAAAAAAGAACAGGGAAAACGACATCGACTTATGTGATTGGTTTTGAATGTGACAAAACCATACTTTGGCGACTATTTTGTTCATTGCACTAGAAATTTTAAATGAAGTTGTCTGTTTACATTTTTATCATTAAAGTCATTAGAATCAACATAAAAAAAGTAAGTTTTACAATTAAATGTAAAAATGTTGCCGTCGAAAATGATATTAGTATTGCAATGTAAATATTTAAAGAAAATTGAAATTAACATTTCTTAAAATAATTGGTATACGATGATTGATGTTCTAGGTTTAAAATATTCTTTTTCTTGCTGACGAGATTATCATACAAACAGAAAAAAACCCGAACATAAGTGATACTGAATAAGAGTCAGAGAATTTTGTTTCTGTTCATTTGAAATGGAATAGTAAAAGCAAAGGAGAAATGGAATAGTGAAAGCAACGGAGAACGGAGTTTTAGTTCTAAGAACTACGGTATTTTATTTTATTTTATAATGATTAATTTACTTAAAATTTTCTCAGGTCAGTTTGTTCTTGTATAGTCCTAGACATAGTATTACTAAAAGATAATACAAATCACGTGAACTGTTGATATACCGGGAGTTATGATGTAATGTGCGTTCACTTAATTCATGAAATACTTGCATATTTTTCCTGAATATTGTTGTCTAGTGTGCTAGTTTAAAAAGATTAAATCTAATTTTATTTTTAAAAAGTTTAATTTATTTCATGTAGTTGTGAAAAGTGTTTGGCATGCTCAAACAGTTTCATTTTTATATGATATCAATGGAGTAATTTCAATTACATTATCTGATCAAAGATAAAAAGGAAAAAAAAAAAGAAAAGAAGAAAGAATGAATGAATGATATGTATTAAATGAACATTTGTTTGCTAATTAAGGTAGTACAAAACACCAGTGAAATTAATTATTTGAAATATTTTCTTAAATACACAAAATAATGGCTTAATATTTTGTAAAAGTTAACTTCATTCCATTATCTTAAGAACAAAAAATGAATTATACCCATCAATTACTCAAGGCAGAACAAATTGAGATACAGGTATTTTGATAATTTTGAAACCTACATTTGAATGGTGTTCATTCGATGTTTATGCAATTTTGCCTTCTATCGTTAACTTTAAAATGTGTAACTTGTCTTCCTTTCATAGTAAAGACCTGAATTGTAGACCCAACCACCACCAGTGATTAGACTTTATGCCCATTAAATTTCTAGGTCATATGAAAAGGTCAAATATGATGACGTCATCTAGGACTATTATCAATTTTCACCTACGTCAAATATATTTAGTTTAAACCTCAATTAATACAAAACCAACGGTCAATTTTCTTTTATTATTTTGTTATATTTTAATGACGGGGTCTTGACAATCTTACTATTAAATTTTATTCAGATTTGAATTATACAACCTCTTTTTAGAGACCGTTAAGTGCTGCAAATTTTCGTCTAAAAAGAGAATTCACAAGCGCTAATTTTACATTAAATTGCATCAGAAATTACCGTAAGTTATCATTTATAACTTATATCAGTGTCTTTAAGTAACAAAAAGGTCTCCTGTATAAATAGCATCACAAACATTTGTAATATCTTAAAAAGTAACTTACTGGCATAGCAAATAATAACAATGACTATTTCATTTTACACTCCACTTAAAAGGAGATTTCAATGGTAGGTTTGGGGCGATGTGGGCAAAATATGTCAGGTCGGAAAAATTTAGCTTATCCGTTTTGTACTACCTTAAAAAAACTATAGTAAAGTGCAAAATAACTCAGGATTTTTCTGTGTATATCGTATGCATGCATACTTTTAAAAAATTTCTAAATATTTTTTTTTACATCGACAAATAAATGGGATGCTTTTAGAGTCATCCTCTTGTTTCTATGTGATGTTACGTGATGATGCATTCAGCAGACGACAAGTTTCCGGATTTCAGCGATGTCAGAAATTGACAACAGAAAACGTCTCCTTGCTGACAATTTATGAAAGCGGAATCACTTTAGCCTAAAAACATGTTGTGAATTAACCTAGGTCTACTGTGTGTGATAATTTGAAAAGAGGTAGTGAAGGGAAGTCCGAGATACGGTGTCCGGGATCTGGTCGAAAGAAATTCTTTGACGTGAATGACAGCAGACGGGCGGAACAACTTGTTGCTTCTCATCCGCAATGGTCAGCACAGCAAATTGCAAATTGTAGCGCGCAACCCTATTGATTATTATAAAAGCGGATGGGAACCCTCAGTTATCTTTCTGAGGACATAGTAGATTAATTCAATACATACATATACTGATTATAAAAGAAATCGACTGCTTGTCGTAAAATCAAGTTCGTACAAGTATGCGCTGGCTCTAATCTATAGGCTCTGGCTCTATCAGCACGGTATTATATTCGTTTTGTAAACAATATAAAAAAAATATACAAAGCCAGGAAGGACTTATTCAGCCACGTCTAGACTTACGAATAAAAACGTAAACAAAACAAAAACACAATTGCAGTTTTGAAGAGAATTACCTAATAGCCTTTACTACCTTCTTGCAGCACAGCTTCTGCATCGGCTGACCCACCACGAGAAGCTCTCGATTATATACCTTATTAAATAACGCCACCTGGCGGACAGAAACTAACTACTAAACCTTCCAGAGGCGGAATGACAATTTCCGGATTGTCCCATTATCCACGTCTCAAAATCATGCGACCTTGCATGTTAGGAATAAAAAGAAACATTTCTTTAACATCTTTAATGGTTTTAATAAACGATAAAATTAATTATTGATTCAGGAAAGCTCCTTGCTTCCTGTACAACAATGTCATTTAACAATTTCATGTTCATTTTGGACAGAAAAGTTTCATCTTCACTTTTCCTCATTCATAACAATATGTTCGATGTCTTTGTCTCCGTCCTTCTACTTGGTTATTGTCCACTCAACCCTTCGCACTTTTCTTTCCGTCTGCATTGCTGAAGTACTCGGAGGTCTACAAATCTTCGGGCGCGTAGGAACCCCGAAGAAGATACAAATGGTTCTTTACGCTTTGGAGCGAAAATTGTAATGGTACAGTAGGTTTTCTAAAGATCCTTCCAACATGTACTTCTTCTAGATCTTTCTCCTTGTGCTGATCTTCTTTCTCGCTTTCTCGAAGACAGCACAACTAATAATGTGAAGACCGGCAGGGTCTGCTTCGTTCCATTCACTGTCCGAGTCTTCTTCATCCACATCTGTTTCTTTTCTTTTCTCTTCATATACAACCACCGCACTTTTATTCGTCTGATCTTGTTTATCTGTAATGGTAGTGGGTGTTGCTTTCGGAGACACCTGCTGGTCCAGCTCAACATGCCTTTTCTTATTTTTTATAAGATTTACCATCTTGTTTGTGGCGAATTCACAATCTTGTCGATTGCAACTTTACCTCTTTGTACCTCTTGCGCTCCTTTTTGGGGGTAGTCTTTAGTTGTGGCATTGTCTTTTCAGAAAGACAATGCCACAACTAAAGACTACTCCCAGAAAGGAGCGCAAATGTCCAATGTGCAGGTTTTAAGAGTTTTGATATGAATGAAATCACAAATCATTCGATATCAGTTTACTCAAAGATGAATTCAAACGTGTCAAATAATCAGACTAACTAAACATATCAACTTGAGAATTATACTTTTTTCTACAATTCAACTACATAATCAGACAGATATTTTGGTCTTCGACACTCCCTAAACCTATCAGATAGTTTCTCGCAGTCTTCACTTTTAAGCACATTGTGCTCCGCAGTATTCTTCTGATCCTCAACTGTTAGAGGATCGGAAGAGCTTTTCACCTTATCCTGGAAGGACTGAGCTCTTTTTGGTCTTATCCGGTCAACGTGATTGATTTGGGGGTTTTCGTATGGGCCACAGTTTACCCTGGCTATAGCTTACATCTGACAACTTATCTTTCACGCAAGAAGACCCTTTCCAAAACTGAGTCAATTTTGGAGATTTACCGACCGCATATCTCCGAAGTACACATAAACTTCGTCTCCGGGCGAAAACATATTCCAACTTAATTTTGTATCATGGAAACTTTTTCTCTCTCAATATAGAGTAAAAGGAATTTTCTCTCACAAAGGTATGTGCCATTTCAATCTTCTCTGAGATTCCAGACCCATTATCGTAATGGATATCTTTAATCTGGGACTGCATTTTAAATGCAATATCAAGAGGTGTCCGAACCTCTCTTCCCAATTGGGGCCATATCCAGTGGATTCCTGTTGCCTGAAGTTTAAGAACCATCTAAGCGAACAATGATCTGTACGAAGAAGAAATTTTCTTCCATACAAATATCTAAAATACTTGACAAAGGAAACAACTGCTAATAATTCCTTCTTTGTCACACAGTATTTCCGCTCCGAATTGGATAAAGTGCAGCTCGCTTATGCAATAACTTTCTCAGGTCCTCCTTGATTTTGCGAAAGCACAGCTCCTATGGCTGAATCACTCGCATCTGTATCGAGAATGAAAGGTTCATTAAAATCTGGAAATGTAAGTATTGGAGCACTAATCAATGCTAATTTTAACTTGTCAAATGCCACTTGGCATTCATCCGTCAAATTGAACTTGACATTTTTGTCAATTTATGTAGAGGTTTAGCAATCAAACCAAACTTCTTTACAAATCTCCGGTAATAACTACATAAACCAAGGAAAGATTAAACCTCCTTGGTTGTAGTTGGCTCAGTTAATTCCTATATACAAAGTACCTTTCTTTGGCTTTAAATTTAGACCAGCTGAATACAACCGACTGAAAACGTTTTGCAGATTCTCGGTCATTTTATCGAAATTTTTACTGAACACAATTATATCATCTAGATATATCAGGCATTTCTAACTGCCTCATTTAGGTTGTTCGGTCTTGCCAGGTTCATCCTTAAGTGCATGTCTGATAGGGCAAGAGCATCTATGAAATGATCTTTAGCCAACGTTTCTTTGACATCTGCCGGTACCGTGGGTTAGCCAAGTTTACGAGAGCCGTATATGATGTCCCAGTGATTCTGATGCTTTCTACCTTTGTTCTCTTAACTGAGTACGATACAAATCCATCTGATCTGGCGGAGCAAATCTATCACTTAGAGCAGATACCAGCTCCTTACAATTTATTTCTCTTCCGTCAGACAGATTTCCCAGAACACATTGAGTATGACTCTCAAAGAAACAGAAAGGTAAAAACCTTTCTCTGTTTCATCCAATTTACCCAACTTTGCACATGCTTCGAAATGCGATTTGTAATCAATCCACGATGTTGTTCCGTCGTATGTTGCAGGTTCAATATTCGGAGCATTTTTTCGGCTCGTCGATGGATCAACACAGCTTGCGTCGTGTATATCAGGGAAACGTGGCTCTCTTCTGGTCTGAGAACGTGTTTTCCTTCTAAATGTTATATTTTCTACTGGTGCATGGGGCCCGTCTGCTTTTCATCTCTATGTAGATCTCTGTGTAGATCAGGGGCTCAGATCATAGTCATCTCTTGCAAAAGCGTTGACTGTTTTGGATCCTAATTTGACTGATTTCTTTTTACTTCAGAACCTGTATTCATATCACCTCCGTCGTCTGCCAAGAAATGGACAGTAGCAAGACCTGAATCAAGAGTAATTTGAGGTCTGATCGTACCAGTAGGGGTAGAATGAGCGCGTTCTTCTGAGAGGTCAAATTCATAGGCAGCAACTTGCCGTTCCAGCTCTCTGATTGTAACATTTATATCCTCCAAATCCATGCTCAATCAATCAAAACAAAGCAATTACAATTTCAAAAAAAAAAAAAATTAAACTACTAGGGTTTATCAAGTATGTAACGTTTTTATCTTAACACCGAGTTTTGCGGGATCCCTCAGTTGCTAAGCTGAGTTTGAGATCCTAATAAAATAACTTAATTACAAACTACCAAAAATCTTACTACACAAAAATAACGTTTCCGCTTTAATATATACAAAATCGGCGGGTTTGATAAATTTTTTCCTGATTCGTTTGAGTAGCAAAAATCACTAACAAAATCACTTAAAATATAAAACTTCATAACTAATCTTCTTACTCAACTGATGAGTTATAAATCAACTTAAACAAACTTTACTCAACTCATAAATGAGCATCCTTGAGAACTCAACTAATAAGTATTAACCAACAAAGTAGTACTCAACTAATGAGTTAACCAAAATTTATGAGTACTCAACAAGTAAGTACTTGGTTACTCAATCCACACTAGCTAAGAGTATATAGTATGCTCGGCACACCCCGCGAGAGTAAGGAAGATTCCACGTTCTCTTATGGGAATATACCAGAGTACTAACCTTTTGCAACACGTCCGTTTGCTTCTGAAGTCACTCTAACTCTGTGTGTTAATCTTGCTACGCTTTTATGGCCTTTTAACGCGGACGTCTGAGAAAACATCCCTTTACTGAGCGGGAAATTCAAATAATCAAATCTATTAACATTACACCAATGAATGTGCAAGAAGAGGATCAGCTTTAGTGTCAAAATGGACTATGGGTCAGACTCTGCTTCGCAGCAATTATTTCAATCTGTACCCCAAAGGTGCCACTAATGCCCGCAAAACATAGACGTAAAAGAGAGGCATGGTGTATCGTTCCTCGGAATTATAATTTTGATAATGTGATTTTTACGAACGAAAGCCGATTTCAATTCTACAGATGTACCCGAAAAAGGTGGGCAAAATTAGGACAAAAATGGTGCCAAAGTTCTCACCAGCTGGTACGGCATGGGGTGGAAAACGCAAGTTGGGTTTAACTCCGCTTCTTTTTGTGAGCGGAAATATATCCGCAATAAAGTACTGTGAAATTTTAGAGGAGGGTTTGTTGTTGTCTAATATTGTGACAAAGGATCTACCATATGTTTTAGAACAGGACAACGCTAAACCGGAACCGCAACCTATACCCGTGACTGGTTTACACAGAATCACGTGACCATAATGGAATGGCCTGCTGTTTCACCAGATTTAAATCCGATAGAAAATGTTTGGCAGATCATAAAAGATCATGAGGAAAAACTCAGCCTGATAATATCACAGACTGGAAAGTTACTATCATGGAAACGTGGATGGGTTTGGATCAACACTGTATAGACAGTTTGGTAGACAGTATGCACCGGCGCATTTTTCAGTGTCTAGAGAGACACGGGGCTCTGACTAACTATTAACTTTATACATTTTAGACTCAGTGGTTCTTTATTCATTCATTTCATTCAAAATAATAATATTGTTGAAAATAAAATTAACAAACGACTTAAGATGAAATCCTGATTTTTTTGCACTTTACTATACAAAGTTAACTTTAGTGAAGTGACGTAAATTTTGGACAGCTATTAAACTTAAAAGAACTACTGTGGTTGGAAACAGCTTAAGGTAAGGTTTGCGATTACAGGGAGATAACTCTAATTATCTACGCAAGATGGCGCTGCAAAAATTGCAAGAGATCGCAAACCTACCTTTAAAGAAATAATTTAAAATGTGTGGGGGGTTTTACTCACTAAACATGGTTTTAAGTGTTTAAAATAATTCATCGGTAAATTACGTATTCTCTTTTAATACATATTGAAGAGCTCCTTTCATATAAATACATCATTTATATGCATTACAGAGAAACACTTTTTCAATTATTAAAATGTCTCATATTTTTTAACGAAATTTTGTTTTATCTTTTTCAATACAATCAATTACAACACTCTTAATAAGAAATATGATTTTACATCTTGTTTTCACGTACACCTATTCAGCAGTTTAATTAAATTTATTGTAAATTCATATGTCAATGAATATTTATATTTGTACTCACACAGGTTAAACTGCTTAAGTACAGCTGTCTGTAAGAACCAGGCAGGGGGTGATTCATGACAAACTCAGATTTCAATGAAATTTCAATATGAAGTTTTATGGACCAGCAGAACATCATTGGAGATTATGACTTTTTTGTTCAACCTTTGTTGCCATGGTAACGTGGCACCATGTAAATGTACCTAAACAGCAAACACCGAACACATAATATTTTGAGTTTATCTCTTACTTTAGGCAATTAAATATTTTTTTTAAACAAAACTATACAAATTTTATTTTTTTTTTCTGGAAATATGGCCCAATATATTCACTGATAATCATAATAACAATGTTATTCTACTTTTCCAACAAATGGCAAATATAAGTTCAAAACATGTTGTTTTTTAAAAAATCCTCATTAAGGTTTTTCCTCAGAATCAAACATCTTCAAGGGCATAATACGAAAAAATGCCACATGTGCCAAAATTTTGAGGACAGAGGATAAAAAGTACATATCCCTTACAAAACATTGTTAAGATAAAATTCATGGGTTTTTTAATACATGATGTGTTACCATGGCGACGAAACTATATGAAAATTCAAATTTTGACATACAAACTACGTAACATCATATTTTGGAAAGATATTGTGGAAAAATAACACTTGTCAAAAAAATCTTAGTACCTAAAATAGAAAGTATACACCTTCAACATTTTAAACTTTAGAAAAAACTGATGGGTTTTTAAAAAGCATTTTGTAGCTATGGCAACGAAATTTCCCAAAATATTGTTTTTATCAAATAAAACAAAAATTGTTACATTTTGTGGACATACTGCTAATAATAAATACATGTTTAAAAAGAAATAAAGCATATAAGATGGAAAGAACACATCCTAAAAATTACAAAATATAGATAAAACTGGTGACTCATTAACTACTAAACTGTTACTATGGCAACGAAATATAAAAAAAAATGACCTTAATAATACAACTTAAATTGTTACATTTTGGGAGTATATTTTCAGTTAGCCACACAAGTTAAAAAAATTTCAGCATATACATGTAGCATTGAAAATACATATCTTAATTTTGAATTAAAGCATTTGGAATCTTAGTATTACTCTGTTACCATAGCAACAAAAATATCACAATCTATTTTTGACTAAAATTAAATTTTGTCAAATATTTAATAGATCAAACTGAGATATTAAACGAAACATTCATTAATTTCAAATATACAGAATTGAAAATGCCAATTCTCACAAATCAAAATTTAGATAAATTGTAAATTTCTGTTACCATGGCAGCATAATGACCACAGAAAAAGTTAAAGTAGAAATGACTTTTCACATGTGTATATCTATATATAAATCAAAGTAAAGTGCTCTGCTAATATGTTTCTACAAGGAATATTTCAAATTCACACAGTCTATTAGCTAGTAATTATGACTGTGGGCAAATTAAAGTTTAGCTATTTTTTTCATTTATTTTTTTTTTTTTAAATTGATGAAAATTAATTAAAAAAAATAAATAACCCACATGTATATTACCTTTCTTTTGAAACCTACTTTTTATATTTCCATGCATTATCACCACTGTTTTTATCATGACAAATCACAGAAGCTAAAAGAGTACATATAAAAAGACACCTAGTTTTGCCACATATCATTTATGATCCCATGCATGTTAGATGTACATACATACATTATCATAACAAACCAACAATCATTGAAAGACAGCACCAACGTTTCTACATGACTGTACAAGTTTATACAATCAAATTGGACTGTCAAGTTCTAAGGTCATGGCATTTCTGATGGTGTCTCTTTCTTCTTCCTCATATATTGACTGCGGTATTTCTCGCAGATGGTCATCTTCTTCTGGTTCATCCTTGATATCCCTGGCTTTTGCATTCAGAGAAAGTCTTGCAAAAAAGGAGTTAATCTGAGAAGGCTGCAGCCATTCATCGGGATTGAAAAACTTCTCCCCAGTGCTGTTTCGCAAAGATTTCATACGTTGAGATACTTCAACAGGAATTGCTTTCCTTCCTGATTCTTCGCCCTTTTGAAAAACTCTATGGAGAAAATCTTTAACTTTGGAAGAAAAGCGTGCAAATTTTCTTGTTTTTTTCAGGGCCCATCCTTGTTGAAGCTTCTCTACTGATGAATTCTTCACAAGGGTATGCTGATCTCTGCCTATTTGCACCAGCTGTTTGGAAATGAACAAGTTGGAATTACACAACTCGGACCAACGATGTCGTAGAGCATCATAAGTTGATGTTTTCTCTTGAACATGTCTATCCAGAAGAATATGCTCTTGAAGTATTTGATAAGAAGAAAACTGCTGATTACAGCCTAATTCGGACCAGTGGAATATACTGGTTGGTGTAACTGAACAGTTTTTTGTTCTGTGAGAGATCACACTATAGTATTTTGATGGTTCTTCAAAGTCAGACAGTATGATGAGTCCTGTGTCAAGCTGTTCACTTTTCAAGACATCTTCTCTTTTTATCTTGATACCAATACCAATACTAAAACTGTGCCAGGCAATGATATCATCTCCTTCAAAGGCAATATTATTAATGTTGGTGATTCCCTTGATGCCATGACTAGTCATAGTCTGTTTTTTCCTGTCAACTTCCACAACTGCACATTGACATCCTGCTACACCACTTCCATCCATTATTGCCTTCTTCATATCAAATGGATTTCAGAAAGTTGTTTGTTTATTTTTGTTTTTGCTAATTTTATTAATTAAACTCAATATAAGGAATTTTAAAGTAAATATACGATTTTTAACAAAGAATCCAATTTTCTTAAGATTGACATAATAGACAAATATCAATATCTTCACTTATTTAAACTTACATTTGAAATCATTGGTTGATTAAGGACATTTTTCCAAGCAGTTTTCTATATTTTACGTTTAAATGCCAACATTTAAATATTTCTTTGTAGACTTTCAACACTTTTAATCATATTATATTTACAAAGGATACTTCTGTCAAGTTATAATATATAATACATGTATTTTACGTAGTTCCACCTATGAAAAAAATATCGATTTCACCTAACATTCCACACTATATACAATTTTTAAACATAATAGTCTAAATTAATATTCAAAGAACTTAATTTATTATAAATAAATTTCCTAGGGGCTTTTGTTAACGATTTAACTTTCATTTTTAACACCTATTCAAAGTCAATCTAAATGAACATGTGTGTTCATTTCTCATTTTTGCTCTTTTCCAGTGTAATTATTGGTTATAAATATCAGGACTCAAAAGAGACAAGAACAGCACCATGTCTGCAGGGGTTATTTCATTTCTGTGGATTGCTTTACTCAAAGGTAACAATCTTCCATTAGCTGTGCCTCATTTGATTCGTCATAGCCAGGTAACATTGTAACGCTATTTGTTTAAGATTTCTTTTGCTTATGATTGCAAAACGTATTATAAAATATTACCCTGAGGTCTTTGGGAATAAGTATGAGATTAGTATTTAATTCTCATTTCGATTGGCCTTGTCCAGCACAATATTAATATATAGAATATATAGGTTTAAACATAAACATAAGGATATAAAGGGTTCAACGTAAAACATAGGCATATAAAGGATTGAAAGTTAAACATAGGGATAAAAAGGGGTCAAAGTAAAACATATTGATATAGAGGGTTCCAAGTTAAACTGGGATATAAAGAGTTCAAAGTTAAATGTAGGAATTAAAAGGATTCAAAATTAAACATAGGGATATAAAGGATTCAAAATTAAACATAGGGATATAAAGGATCCAAGTTAAACATTAGGATACAAAGGGTTCAAAGTTAAACATTAGGATATAAAGAGATAGGGATATAAAGGATTCAAATTAAAGTTAAACATAGGAATAAAAAGGATTCAAAGTTAAACATAAGGATTAAATGGGTTTAAAGTTAAACAATGTCGGTATAAATAATTCAAAGTTAAACATATGAATAAAAAGAATTCAAAGGGATGTTCATAGGCATGTAAAGGATTTATAGTTAATCACAGCGATATAAACGGTTTAAAGTTAAACATAAGGTGTAAAAAGGGTTTACAGTTAAACAAAGGAATATTAAGGTTTCAGTGTTAAACATTGGGATATATAGGGAACGATCTTCAAAGCTCTTTTATTTTGAAAAAAAAATGCATTGCTTCAATATATAATGTTACTATGCAACCATTCTGATAAGGTGTAGATTCTAAATTGTACGAACCAAACTCTTAGACCTATACTGGAAAACCCATTTGGGTTTAACAAAGAATGAATAGGGAAAGATTTTGAAAATCTATTTAAAAACTACAATTCTACGACTTGCTATATTACTTTGCAAGCATCCTGACATAGTGTAGATTCTATTTTGTACAAACCAAACCCTTTGATCAGGAGAGGCCCCAGAAGAGGTTTGAAAATAAATATACTAATATATACGGAAAAGTCTAAAGTTTAAAATTGTTTTAAGAACTTCATTGATTATTTTTTTAATTTATACACCTCTGACATTACTATGTAAGCATTATGCTTAGCTGTAGGTCTGTAGCTCCCGGTCTGGATGGACGACCTGGGAGCTACAGTTCCATACGTGTTAAAAAGTTGCAATTTACGGAGCACAAAAATTTGCGCTAGTTTTGGTCTCATTAACCCTATTTTCACACAAATTTTGTTAAAAAATTATTCCTATCAAATTCTTCAGAAAATTTACTATTGATACAGTCGCATTACTTCTCTCCATTACCATCATCACCACGGATAATGAATTTGATTTTTTGGGGATAGGTCTCAATCCCATCCCCCTCCTACAACATACATGCTTTATTCTGACATGTATTCACATTACATATTAGGCCTACTTAAACAACGCATATACAAGTAAATTATGGATACTTCTATACAACTACATATTGAGTTATACTTTATGTAATATCATCAATCATTTAGATTTAGATGCAATTTTGATTCGATCAACACCTAGCTATGTAAGTGAATGGACACCAATGACAGCGAATTCTTCTACCGCTAAAGTGACCCTCCGGCATGACCTTCATGAAGACCCTGCTTATGTCAAGGTTGAGGCACGGACGGAGACTGGGTTTATATTTCCCGCGTTTGGTTCCGCCCAGCAGGATGACGACGCTGGTGCTATGTATGGGGGCGTGGTGTTTGTTTACAACAGTACACATGTAGACCTGTTTGTTCCCGTTTGGAATAATGGTCCAATCTTAGACCAATATGCCGCCATTTATACTGGTAATAAATGCCAATATTTATTATAATTGTATTTAACTTTTATTTGACTTTTTCCCTAAATTTGCACTATCTGAAGCGTTCATTCTAAAAGATAGTGGAACCAGAAATACTGTTTTTAATACTGACTACACACTAATTTTTTTTATCATTATTTATACAGTTCAGATGGAGATTAAAAATGAATATGAAAAAAAACCCAAATATATAAACATTCTCCCGAATCCACACTACCTTTACATAGCATTCTAAAAATTCAGTGGAAATAAAAACGAAGTCGATCATGTCAATGTGTTTAAAGAGATCAAATTACAAAAAGAATGAGTTAGGTTTGTTAAAATGAAAAAAAAATATTTATACGTCAAAATGATTTTTATGTTAATTTAATTTTGATTTCTGAATCAACTAAAAGACATATGAAAATGTCCTTTCTCAAACGATAATATAAGTAATAAACAGCAATGTTAAAAAGTTCACCGGAATATGAACTTGTTTGGTACGTGATCAAATCTTCTGAGAAGCCCTTCGGGCTTTACATGATTTGGTCACGTGATCAACCAAGTTCATATCCCAGTTAACTTTTTAACATGCTGTTTATTTCTTAAATGATATGTAATATTATTATTGCGTTTTATATTTAAGGAGATCCCTTGTCATGGTCCGGACCTTATTCAATTCCACGCATTTACATGACTGTGACAGTAAGAGCAATGGTATGGAGATCACGTGACCTACCAGCTCCCTCATGGAACGGAAGTCTACAGGTGACTAAAGGTATGCTAGAAAACACACTTGGGTGGTTATTATTGCTATATTTCACAGATAAGGGGTACATTCATTTGTTTGATAATAATTGGCTTAATCAAATAATTTTTGCATAGGTGATTGCATAAATGCTACCCTGGAACATTCTCTGATGAAATATCCTGATATGCTGGTTGTGAAAATTAAAACGGAAAAAGGAACATATCAGGGGCAAGGTTTGTAAAAAAACGTTTTATGGTAAAAAAAAAAGAAAAAAAAAAAAAAGAAGAGAATATACATGATAAAGAGAGCTTATGAAAATATTTTGGGTGGATGATTGTTTTGCAATTAGAGACAGCGTTGCTATTATTGGCTAACATGTCAGACTTGAGAAATGATTTATTAAAAGAAATAAAACAAAACTAAGTTTTTTTTGCAAATTGTTTAGTCATCGCTCCAGGTTGTGAACACGATATGCAAACAGACCTTTTACGATGAAAAAAAATCTCAAATTTGTTAATATGCTAGAATTTCTGAATTATAGTTAAATCTTTAATTAGTTTTATGAAACCAAATGATATTCAATAAGCTAGGAGATTTGGGGTTTTACTGTCATATGATGAGTTATAAAAGTTCAATATGCCGTATGTATAAGTAATGAAAATTTATATGCTGGCCCGATCTTAATATATTTCCAATGCCCGCGTCTTTAATATCTAAACATGTTTTAAACTCTAGTATAATTTTAATCAATCCCGCTTTTTTTCCTTTTCCGTAGCCTAATATATTTATCAAATGCAAATTAAAATGACTAATTACAGCATACAAAACTGTTTGTGTTCTATTATATTATATTTAATACATTTGAGCTTTGCTTTCAGTAATACATGTGTTTGTTAACATTTCAGGTCTTGCGTCGACAGGTGACAATCTAACAAGTTTCATTCATATAGGAGGGCTTCTCTTTGGATCGAACGAATCACACGTCTATCTATGGACACTTTGCGACATAACTGAAAGTATTAGAGGTATCCTCTATTGCCAAAGCGTCTTAAGACGCTGGATATATAAACCCAGGTCGCAAATATTAAATATTATTGTGTATTTTTAACAAAAATCCTCACAAAGGGCCTACGTCGAATTTATCGCTATCGAAGAGTACAAAAACCTAATATGTCAAATAAACTCCTATTTTGTCGTTTTAGGTTTGACCTTGCTCTCGATTTCTGATGGTTGGGGACAACCAGGCATGTTTTTACAAGGACTTAACGGCTCTATAACAGTCACTGCATGGGATTTAAATAGCCGTTCAGAGAACCTTGTCTTTAGTAGATTCAATCTTAAAGACGTTGAATCTTCTTCCTATAGAATAGATACAGTTCATTTACCATCACTTGATGTGGTTAATGTACAGGTAAAGAGAACACGTATATTATAATAAAATAATGTGATGCCATTAGAAATACGATGTACTTAAGCTTAAGAAAAGGAAGTAAGTAATTGTCTTAAAAATGTTTTACGTTTGTGAGGTTTAATTAAAGAAGTAATTGAGGTCAAGAACAATATTTTGTACATTTGTGAGCTTTAAGAAAGTAGTTGTGGTCCAGCAATAAATTTTGGCCCGGAAAAGGACTGGTTGTAACTAAAAAAAATTACAATTTTTATTGTCCGTGTCGTTGGACTTTTTTTTAGTACTTTATAAGTTTAATTTACTCTGTTAGTATCAATGTCTCAGTTCTGACGCTTTACAAAGATAAGTGTTGGTTGTTGATTTACTTATTTACAGGTGTTATCACATAATAGTCCAATCCACACTTTGCAAAAGTTGTTTCCCTATGCGGGGTCAACCCAAAGTTTAAAAGGAAAAAATCCAATTTCCCCCTTCTTTATGCAACCAAATATTTGGGCGCCTTGTGATGAAATCTTTCTGAATTTAACTTATCCCTTCGATATATGGGTTGCTCTATCCCAGGGCAATCAAAACACACAACAGAAACGGATTTTTTATGTCAAATTACAACGTCAGAAACCTCTAAACTACAAAGGCTACTGTGAGAAATCTATGGGTTTTTCCTCAAAGATGACGGCCAAGGAACAATACTTTTGTAAAGTGTGGATCGGTCTTTAATGATTTGAAAAAAAAAATCAATTTTTTTTTCAAGTTATTTTGAAGCTGGCATAACACTTATAAGTGATTTTTCATTTGTAATATGTTAAGCTTCACGTGCTAGATGGTGCGAACAAGGATTTTCGGTTTGATGGCGTTGGGTCTGTGATGAATGAAATTCCACCATACGGGGGACTTGTCTATGGTTACAACGACTCTATGGTAGCCATCTGGGTACCCAGCTCTTTAAAAATAATCATTGGAGAGGCGGCTGTTTTTATGTTGGGAAAATTTTGGGGATGGGATTTCAAGGCACAGACGACAAGCAATGTAGATATAGTTGTCAAAGCTATGGATATACTGGGTAGATAACTCTTGTATTAAAAAAAATCGCTCTGAAGCTATTTAATGCATGATATGGTTTTAAAGATATTAATTTATTAATAATTGATTTAATGTTTCTTAGTATAAACATTAATAAATCAAATATTTAATAAAAGTATATATATATATATATATATATATATATATATATATATATATTCAGTGCCCGTTTGCCTTCTTGACTTTGATTTGTCCACAACAATTATGAACGTCACATTAAATTATGAAAGATATAACGCCTCTGTCTTTGCGGTTGGCGACACGGTGATTTTGCAATGTATCCCGGGATACCATTGTATGGAGGTTAACATGACCATAACGTGTGAAGCACACAACGGGGGTAGCTGGAATCCTGAACCTATGATATGTGAAGGTAGACTGTAGTAGTAATGTTTGTTTACGGTATAGGCTCAGAGAAATTACAATTTACGGCACAATTTTAACTTTGCATTGGTTCCATAAAATGAAGACATTATTACATGCATATGAAATTATCAATAATCTAAAATTAAAGATAAAAAAAAAATTAACAATAAATGATTTGCAATGTGGTAGAACTTAAACTTGTACAATAGAACAACACGTAAAGAGTAAAACGTAAAATTGTATTGTTACTTAGCGTTATACTATATTTTTATTTTGATCAAGCCATCACTTGTCCTAGTCCTGCGGTACCTAACACACAAGTCATTCACCTTAACGATTCTATCGGTGGAAGCGTCAATTTGTCTTGTTTAGTTGGCTTTAAACACGTTAAAGGGAACCTAGAACGCGCCTGTCTGGACACAGGCACCTGGAGTGGAGTGTCGCCGATTTGTAACGGTATGATGTCGTTGAAAGAATATACATACAAATACTGTATACAGGGGTTTTATTCTCACCCCTTGGGCCCTCGTTGTCAGCAGGCCATTTTAAGACTTGGCGAAATTAAAGCTATATTCAAATTTCTGTGTTAATAAGAAAGATTATCTATCACACCGATATGTCTGTGCAGCAAATTCCAGAGACTTGGCGTTTGAAAGTGTAGAAGGGCGAAAACAAAAAAAAAAAAAAACAAAGGGCGAAAATAACATTGTATATAGTATACACAGGACAATCGTTAAAACTTTCCTGACAAGTTATCAGTTTATATCTAAAAAGGATATACAATGCAGTTTTCTTTCTCTTTATCATGGCTGTAGGGTGTTCTTGTCAATGTCCAATACACAACTGGAACGGAAATTTAACCAATGAAACAGCATGGCTACTGCAACGAATACAAGAGTTGAAAAATCAAGTGACAATCTCGAGAAATTCTACAACTAAGGCTATGCGTCGAATACATTGTGCGTACGACCCACGTGCCTCTGCCAAGGGGGTGGGGGCTACTTTTGGGGCTGGAGTTCTACTTGCCATCGCTACTATCCTCATAATTAGTGATCTACCAATACTGATGTCGCACTTTACACGAGCAATGAACAATTTTACATAATTTACTTATTCGCGTATGGTTGTGAATTTGAAGTTGCTTGTATTTGACACCATGTTGTTTTACAAAATGCAGTATTATTTTGATTTCAAAGTTCCACTGTCGCTTTTATACGTGTAAAAACCAATATCAGGACAAGGACTGTTAAATTTTACTAGAATGGGACAGCTTTTAAAGTTTTAAAATTGTCACTTTTAATTTCACTAGTCTATTTTCTGTTTCTATAGATATATTTTAAACATGCAAACAATCTGAAAAACAAGTGTTTCATTATTAAAAATCTTTATTCTTATTAAAATTCTTAAGAATTCCGTAAACGCTATTTTCGACGGATACATGAGATGAAATCTGACTTTCAAACACATGAAATATGACTGAATGTTCGATTAAATAAAAGAAATGGCTTATCCTGGCAATACATTTACCATTCATTACCCTCCTTTATCCTTTGTATTTGTTTCTTTCAACTGAATTGTATGAAATAAGAAACCCCTGTTTGATCTTCAAAAGGCTCATTTTGCGTCTAATTTGTCTTTTGTCTGAATGTTATTTGAATATCATATTACGAATTAACTTTAAAAAAACTTGTTGGTAATAAAGAATATTCAGTTTGTATGACGCTATTAACAATTACATCATCCGCCCTTTTAATGCCCATATATCGTCATATTTACCCCCATTTTCTTAGAGGATTGAGACGTACGTCGCCTGCATCTACCAAATTGAAATGTGTTTTACATTTTGACTTAGTGATGTAAAAAATTTAAAGCTGAGGGGAACTTTTATATACGCTTTATTCCTTTTTCCTCTCCGCTATATGAAGTTTTTTTTATTTCTAATTGTTAAGCGTGTCGCTTCACTACTGCCACTGTGGAGAGCACTTGATAGAGATTCACTGCATTAAAGTATTTCATATCATTTACCTGAAAACGTAACATTGGTCTCAGATACATGTAGATATGTGTTTTGAAAAAAAAAAAATATTACATTTATTGCAACTGAAGTAAATCCAATAAGATACCCTTTAAAACAGACTGATTTCCAGATTCACATGTGTCAAGAGTCGAATGGTAACATAAATATCGCCGTTCTTCTTATGTTATGACGTCATAAATGCTAAAATAAGATGGAATAGATCGTGCAAAAACATGGCGTTTTTGGAGAACCCCTCAAATAATAATAATTTGTTCTCCAATATTTAAATCATCATCGCATATACTTGAAATAATTTATTTAATATTTTGGATCGTAATACACTTTGTGAGAACGTGTTCAATGTTCACGGTAAGTTAGGATTTTACAGTGACATAGCTTTTTTTTATAAGATGCACCATTTGAATAATCTTAGGCATAATTTTATAACGATTGGGTATTAATCATTACTCTACTTCTGACAAGAGTGTTCCATGTATAACGTTTGTAATTGGATGGCGTCGGTCACATGAAGATACCTATTAAAGTCAAATCCATAACCGGAATATGGGACAAGAAAAGACCTGTGAAATAGAACTTATCTGTCAAGAACTCATATACCTTTGGTCCTGAATAGATAAAATTAATAAATACTCGTGAAATAACAGAATACGGGTTGACACTTGGTTAGAAAATTTAAATTTTGCCTCAGCTTTGGCTAAAATTTACTGAACATGTATCATTTTGTATCCGGTCAGACAACAAGGACATGTAATTTCGTATACAATAAAGGTTTTATAACTGCTAATTTTAGAATCATTTTTCAAACAACCATCTCCTGTTTAAGTGTGCTTCATTTAAGCAAAATATAGACACACGTAGAGAGAGCGAAATACGGTTGACTCCACGAAAATAACTTTGCTAAACCTTGTGACATTTTCTAAACTTTGCATGAACACAATTGACTTAAAACTAGTATTTATCTATTTAATATTTTTATCATGTTGAAGAAACAACAACTCGTTAGTGAAAAAGTTTACTGAAAATTCAATGACGAGAAAAACAATATACTGTGTAATGTCCTCGGTGGATTACACTTATATTTAATAAGTATTTTCCCATTTCTTAAAAAAAAAATTAATTTTCATAGTTCTTTTGAATACTAACCACAAAAAAAAAAAGACCAGCAAAAAGTGTAATCTTGTTGCAGTCTAGCAGATGTTTTTCATGATAAAGATTACGAAGTTTATACGCAAAACATGAAAATTGCAATCTTGCTTGATCTAATGACTCTGGACTGTGTTTCGCCAATAAGTACAGTTTTCTTTCGTTTCTAAAACAACTTCCAGGAAACATGGAATCAAGATATGGATTCCCGTGGAAGATATGCGGCAGATTTTCGGCATTTAAACTAAGACGAAGAAACTCAATTAAATATCCCAATGCTTCTGTTACACTAGAAATAGTTGTTTCCTGTTCAAGTATCGACAAAAACAGGATACAAAAAAGACATCAATTTTTCAGATGGTAGGAATGCAATACATCTCTGAGTTTATCGGTTGATTTGGGTTCAAATTGTCGCAGTGATCCTTTCAGCACTCTACATGCCGTCATTATATAAAGTTGACCTTGATTTTTCTGCGCAATATCCAATATACATTTCTCATACCCACACGTTGAATTTCGCCATATTAGATTTCCATCTTCTGTTGAAATAATTAGATCCCCTTCCTTAAGCCACTTTATAACCCCATATCGTTCACAAGATACAAATCTATCGTTATCAGCATATCACGTATAAGTGTCAGTTGATAATAAAATACCTGGAACTAAGTCAATTTCGAGATTCACTTCATTTGAATGAGGAGAATCTTCAATATTATTTCCAGAAAGCAAAAGACAATTCAAACCATCAAGCCCATCTTTACTTTTAACTTTCATTGTTATTTTCAAACTGGGCGACTCAGGCTTTAGCACTATGACGTATTCGTTATCAGTATTTTTCGTCACATTCTTGAATCGCATATTAAATCTGTTTTTGATTTGATCAAGAATGGAAGTAAAAACTCTTGTCTGAAGATTTCTTGCATTTATGTATGTTTTTTCGTTTTCACAATAAAGTAAGTTGTATTTTGCGCCCCACGATGGAAATTTCAAATAATTTATGATCTCCATCTTTATAAGTCCAGGTATTGGAGACCCATTCGCGTCACAAATGATTCGTTCAACCATCCGTACATCTTCTATGTAAAATGGTAAAAGCAAATCAAATTCCAGTGCATCACATACCTTTAAACCCTCCCTTGAGCTTCCTTGCTTTTTCAAAGTGCCTCCAACAATTAGTCCTGGGAACCGCTCGTTCGCCACTTTGAGCATCTCGCCAACAATGACATCTAAAACCTTGTCAACAATTTTACAACTCAACTCCCAGTCACCTTTATTTATGTGAAAAAAAATTTCGTTTAATAACTTTTCTATCCTCTTGTCTTGAATTCTAAAACAAGTCATTGGCTTTCTCCACTCGTTGAAATGTCGCCCAATCGCTGATCTGTACCAAACGCATGAACATTCATAAATTAAATATTGAAAACAATTATTTTTTGTTATATCATTCATGTAATCTAAAAATAATTGATTTAATATTTAATTCCAATTAAAAGATAAAATCGAATAAAAATGCATACCAAACGTAGTTCACATGCAAATGCTTCAATCAAATCAAAAGCAAAAGCAAGACTATAGTATATCAAACATAACAGTGTTGCCGATAAGCTCAATTTCGTTACATTGATATCATACGAAAATGTTGATAATTTTCTTAACAAAATTGTCCGATACCCTTTTATTGAAATAATGAAAATATCAAGTTTTGTCATATGATGTATTCAATTACAGAAACAAAGTAAATGCCAAAGATGAACTTTCTGTTTTATTGTGAATTTCTTTTGGTAATTTATGTTTAAAAAAATAGGTGATGCTATGCTTGAGTTCTTGTGTCCTTGAGTGCGCGCGGGAGATGCTCTTTTTGGCTGTAAGACATACTGTAACTGATATATTTTTCATTTGTGTAAAAATAATTAAACTCTATAATCATCTTTTGGAAACATAAGAAACATTAAATTTATGCCTTATTATTATTATTCTATATAAGTGTCATCTGATTGGTTTAGAAAATCACTTGATAGTGCTTATAAAAGTTCAAGTCTTCCGTTCAATAAAGATTATATCTTATTACTTAGGAAGCCTCGTGAATTTGCTCATCGTTGGTTAAAAAAAGCCCGATGATAAGCATAGGATGTCAACAAACAAATGAAAGAATTATAAAACCAAATTAACTTAAGATAAGGGAAAAAAAAGATAAAAATAATTATTAACATTGGAGATTAAATCCAAATATATTCAAAATTTTTGCTTTGTTAGAGTTAACAATTATTGAGAGTTTGGTTTCATACATGAAATCAACCTCAGAATGATGTACATAAACAATCTATTGTAGAGTTTATATAGCACTTTTCATGAAAATTGAAGGAAAATAAGAATGCACTTTGGTTTGCTACACCGTAAATTTTTTGATTATTTATTCATAATTATCCTATAATCATCATATTTCAGTGTAGATAGAAAATCTATAATTTTTTAAACATTATTTTTCTTTCTCCCATAATGTGTAACTGAAAAAGAGATGTGATGCAAGAATATTTTCGAAATGGTCCCTACTAAAAATCTAATTCGATTTAATGTTACTTTTTGATTGATTTTTGGTACATCTTTAGGTTCTCCAACTCATGAAAAATTCTCGCCAAAATCACTTGTAGAAATAAATTAGGTCTGTCCTCCTTAAGGAACAACGTTTAAGAAAAAATAAAAACAGATTACAAATCATAAAAATTCGCTAATTACAAATGAATTAATAAATAAATCGATAAATTGAAACTGTAATGGAAAGTTTTGTAAATATAAAAAAAGTATTAAATGAAAACATTAAAGTTGTAAAAAGAAATAATGAATATAAACTGTTCGTTGAGATGTACAATATAAAAAAAATGTGTGGTAAAGCAATTAAAAAAAAAAAAAGTCCTCTTCAGTGGGGGCGAGTTGTCCTCAACTGGAGGCTAGTTGTCTTCTGCTGTACTAGGGACGACTTGTCTTGTGGACGAGATGTTCTGATTTCTTCGTGAGTTATATATAAGAAAATAGTTAGTATGCAATAAACAATTAGATATTTCAGTATTTTAACCACTTTATACCAAAACAATCTGGTTAAAATTGTGTTGTACAGGTATTGTAGTACACGTGTACATTGAATTGATTACCGTGGTCTTTGTACTGAAACCTTGACAAATAGGCACCTGTATCTAATTTCAGTCAGACGTACTTTCTGTGTAACACGGTGTAGGCTAAATAATGGGAAAAGGCGCTATACCTCATTGTTTCAACTATATCAACAAATATTAGAAAAATAGTGACATTGCTATAGCATTGCTCATGATTTAGATATAGATCTAGATTATTACTTTGCTACAATTAGGACAGAAACAAACATGCAACTTACAACAACGCCGAAGAAAACCTATAGAATATAAAAATTCGTTTTGAAAATTGTGCAATGAAACGAAGTAAGCGCTTTTTTCTTGAGAAATGTAAAAACTTAAAGGGGAATTCTGAATTATTAAAACACCGTCAGCAATGCGTACATTTTAACAAATTTTTAACAAAGTCAATTCTATATTTGCTTTATCAAGTGTCGGTATTATTCAAATGAACCATTATAGAAAAAAACCGAAAGTGCAACAATATGGTATACATCAAAATTGAGATATTAGACAAATAAATCTTTGCTTAAAATTATAACATATTAACAAAATTAAGCATAGTATTAGTTTTAATGTTTGAGAAAACGAAAGTTCATACCTTTTCCAAACACTATGGTAACGATGGCATAAGTATGGAGTGTCGATGTTGTCTTAAATAATGATTTTGGATATTATCAGCAAGTACAAGGTTTCATTAGGACACATGCTGACTGACGTTTTTCATACTTGTTAGACCATTACTTATACATCGGACTGACTTCAGTTTTTTCCGTTTTTCATGGTCTTGACGATGAGCACACGGCGGGTGCGACCGGTCGGCAGGGGATGCTTACTCTTCCAAGGCACCTGATCCCATCTCTATCTTTTAGGGGTCCATGTTGCTCTGCTTTAAATTCGTATTTCGCTTCATGGATTTTTGAGATGGTTGACAGTTTGTTTTTGTCATTTTTTATTAGGCAGAACGAGGTAGACGTGTTGTACCGCGGTCTTTAGTTTGTTTGTTTTTTTTGACAAATTTGCTGTATCTTTTGACTCTGCATGAATTGGTTTCTTGCATTGGATACTTGTCAGAATAAGTTTCTAATTGTGTATAAATGTTCTTTCAATTCAACAGTTTGTTCTTGGGAATTTATTCATTAAAGTGCTTGTTAACTATATATTTCTTGAATTCACGTAAGTATCTACCCCTCACTATTAACTTTGCTACCTGTTCTACCTGCTTTACCTTGATTAGCGTCATGGCAGTGCAGCTTTCAAAAGCGACAAATTCTGAATATATGAAAAGAATTCAGATATGCAGTACAAAGACAAAGGCAATATTACGGACTTTGGTCTTATGGAAAGTGTAACAAAAGTCAACGGCAATTCTATACAATGCTTCCAACTTGATAGAAACCTATGGCGTTTTTATTTGAAAGATAGCTAAAGCCGGGAATAGCTTTATTTGGAAGAATTTAACAAAATTTCCCAATCGGTTTTTGAAACGAAGCTCTATTAATCAAGAACCATGATCCAAATAAAAGACCATCAATAATCCACATTAATAAAAAAATCACTTTCGGTGCCTGGCACTTCTGTCTCTGAGATTTAAGATGTCTTAAAATTGAATTCAAAAAGCAAAATCATTCGACACCCAGTCACTAACAGGATGACGAGTGTCTTGAATGGCAACCGGTTCGTAAACGTTGCACTACTGTCTTATGCACATCTATTGCAAGAGTTCAGCAGTGTGAATGGGATGGCTTATGTTTCATTACAGACAATCAAAATAATAAAAGAAGATTTTTGCGCACAAATTGCTGGAACAGTGTGTAAAATGTGTAAAGAACTGGGGTATTTTCCTGGTGATTACAAATGTTGCTTCTTTGCGCCTCAACAAAACGTTATCGCCTTTAGTTGAAAAAATAATGTGCTATTCAGTTTTTTCCTTTGCGACATCAAATTGCATTAATCTCCCCTTGACTGATTTGTTTTTTTCTTTTATAATTTTCTGTCGTTATTTTTAATTAATAACAATTTCATCCATATCTTGGCGTTTATGTGACTTTTTGGATAAAAGTATAGCAGTTATGAAAAAATTACATATCCTCTCAGTAAATATAAAGGGGTAAATATATGAATGACTAAAATTGTCTCAATCAACATTGTTTTACTACAAAAAACTCATCTCACTGCAAAAATGCATCTAAATACAATGCTAAATACTTTCTTTCATTTAGTGACTTTAGTCCCGATATTACTTCGAAAAAAAAACGTGTGCATTGAGGTACTTTATATTAAGAAGTCGATTAAAGGTAGGGAATTATTATTGAATGCTGAAATCGATGGGAAATTTTCACGATTGTCAACATATATATTCAACTAATGATACAAACAAAAGGAATGATTTAACACAAACATTTATAAAGTAAAATTGTTAAAATGAAAACATAATTATGTGGTGATTTTGACTGTCGTTTGAATGTCAAACCAGATAAAAGTAAACAGCAACTGTTACTAAATCAACTATATTTGTTGATGTATTGGATAAAGAGCATCACGAATAGAAAGTGTGATACATGGTGCACTACTCAAAATATACCCTTTAGTAGAAAATACTATTATTTACGACAAAAAAAACCCTTTTGCTTTTAGCTTGAAAACAGTATTGTAAGAAACTACCTGGAATTTTAGATTATTTCTAAAACATCCAAAGGATCAAGCTATTAGAAATTGAATGTATCATATTTGAAAAAAAAACAACGAAGATATTATTGCAAAGTTAGTAAATGAGCTAGATTCTAATCAAATAGATAATTTTAAAATGCAAAGTAGAAGAATTGTCTTTGTTATAAGCAAAACGCAAGCAAAAGAACATGAAACAATAATCGCCTAAATCGAAAATGAATAAGAAAAACTTGAAAATAGCCAACATACTATTATTTCATATGATAAATCAAAAACACATCATACGACTTTGACTAACCTTTATGACAAACAGATAAAGAGGTGACAAATAATGTCTAAAGCAAACTGGATAGAAGAGGGTGAAAAGAATACAAAATATTTCTTAAAGGGGCATGGTCATGATTTTGGTCAAATTTTGTTTATCTGTTTTTATAACAATGGTTTAGGAATGCATTTCTAATGATCAAACGAAATTTGAGAGTAAGTCGTAGAGTTATAAGCAAGATACAGGGCTCACAATTCTTTATCAAGTAAACAAGGCTCGTGCCCTGTTTTTGTTTACAGAGATTCAATATACCAGTACAAATCTTTTTCAAGCTTATTTGTCTATCTTCTTATTCATTTTAAGCATAAATAAACAGTTCCCTTACGTTTAACACATTCATTTTCGGTCTAAAACTGGAGTTTTCAATTCAACGTTCAAAATGTAAACAAGAGCTTTGTTTACATAGCAAAGAGTTGTAAGTTCTGTAACTTGCTAATAACTCAACAAATGACACTTTAATTTTCGTTTAAAGGGGCATGGTCACGATTTTGGTCAAAGTCTATTTTTCTGTTTTTATTATTTACAATGCTTTAGGAATGCATTTCCAATGACCAAATGAAGTTGGAGAGTCAGTAGTGAAGTTATAAGCAAGCTCACAATTCTTTGTCATGTAAACATGGCTCGTGCCCTGTTTTTGTTTAGCTCAATATACGGTAAAAGTTCTTTTTCAAGCTGATTTTTCCATCTTTCTATTCATTTTAAGCATAAGCAGTTTCCAACGTTTAACACATTCATTTTAGATATACAGCTGGAATTTTCACTTCAACAGCAAAATGTAAACAAAAGCTTTGTTTACATAGCAAAGAATTGTAAGCTCTGTAACTCGCTAGAAACTCAACGAACGACATTCAAATTTTAGTTGCTTATTAAAAATGCCTTACTAAGCGTTGTAAACATTAAAATCGGAAAAAATAATTTTTGACCAAAATTGTGACCATGCCCCTTTAAAAGGACTTAGACACGATTTTAGATTAAAATTTTAATGTCTATTTTTAATGTATAAAATGGTTCACTTGTGCAATTTAAATGATTGACCAAAATAAGAATGTTAAAAGTCAAGTTATAAGAGAGATACAGAGGTAAGAATTCATTGTTATGTAAACAAAGCGCGAGTCTTATATTTGTTTACAAATAATGTAAAGTATGGAATTACCTTTTCTTTGACAAAATGACTCGTGGCAAACAAGATAAACTTATTCAATGTGTTCATAAAAATACTAGTAACAGAAAAAAACTACATTTGATTGAAATTTATACCAATAATACACATACGTAAACAACAACAAGGCTCGAGCTTTGTTTACAAGAATTTCAAACTCTGTATCTTGCTTATAACTCAATATTTGACTTTCAAATTTTGACAATGCATTAAAATTACCCATATTAACCATTCTAAATGGAAAAAAAATAAAATTTTGAGCTCAAATCGTGTCCCTTTAATCTTGAAAAGAAACACCAAATTTCGAATATAACTAAAATATTAAAATCGTACTTGTAAATTCTACAAACTCAGTTCTAAGAGAACTGATCAAATATAACACTAATATTTTGAAATCTACAAACATTTCGACTAACAAAAGTTCGTATCTTGATAACATATTTGATATATACCTTAATTGATAGAATAAGATAAAATATTCGATGGTTTTCATTCTTTTAACGAATGTAAAACGCGATATTTGACGGTATATCTTGTAAATTATCAACGTAAACAAACAATGCTATAAGGAATTAATAACTGGTCAAATGGCAGTTAATGACGATACCGTTTTACTAGTAAGAAGTTTTTACAAATGTGAGTGCCGTTCCTTTTCGTCAATATTACTTTCATTACGTTGCAGACGATAACGTTCATCTAGGTTTAGAACATACATATCTTAGGAATCAAATTGAAAGTGACAATTTTATTATCCTCATCGCACTAGGTATGTAGGTATTTCCTTTTTCCGGCGTTATGGATCCAAAATTTATAGTTTGACTTTTTATATTTTTTGCCAAATTATATTAAAACAAATAAATAAAATTCTGAATAGCGTAAATGAATTGTTCAAACAATATTAAAATCATATTTATTCACAAATATTTGAACAGAAAAATTGTGGTTAATCAGTTTTTAAAATTGACATTATTAATAACCGAATGATGTGTGCATGTATCTATGGCAAAGTGGTTACAGAGCAACCATATCTTGTTTTTGTTGTTTCTTGATATTTTTTTCATTAATGTGCCTTAATTCAAAATTTCAAAAAACAATTTCAAACCTTCTAACAATTCTTTAAACGACGACTATTGTTTTATGTCATTATACATGTACTTACCTTTTTTAAAACAGGAAACTCTAATCTTCTCATTACTATGGTTCTATTGGATGCTATCAATATTTCATTTGCAGTGCATCAATGATTCCGCATTTTTCTTATTACTGTAGACAAAGGAAGTGTCACCACCGTTATGTAACACTGCAGGTATTGTTACAATTTTGTGAATATTGCATAGCTGATGATAAATATCTGCTTATTTCTTTTATAGCTGCAAAACTATGAACAAAAGTCTAGTGCAAATTGCATAGTCATCGTCAAATAAAATACACGCTATAAACCTTACATTCTGGAAAATTTGATCTTCAGATGCTGTTTAAGCAAACTTTCTGATTCTTCATTACATTCTTGGTCTACCCGATGGTAATTTTCTAATGCTGCATTGACCATTCATTAAAGCGTTGTTAATGTGTTCAGGAATTTTTACAAAGTTAGGACCAAAAAAGTGAAAACTAAACATTTCCTATATTAACATGTCTTTTACATACATTTATTTTTGATGAATTTGAATATGTTATTTCAAAACCAACAGTACTGTGCAATACACAATTCCACCAGTATGAGTTTCCCTGCAAGGTTATGCAATATACATTTTTTATTTGAATTATATGATCATAAATAAAAAAGTGGCCTTGTAATTTTTTTAATATACCTGCTAGTAAAATTAAACTGCCTCACTTTGGCTCATAACAAATGCTCAATTTAAATCATAATATTAAAGGGTGTCTGTTAAAACTTTTTTAAATCCTTTTTTCTTCAGATAACCGATTGTATATTCGTTTGCTCCAGACATTTCAATTCAGTTTTATTAAAATGAAGTTAACATTCTGACACTCCGTGTAAGAAACAGTTGTTTAAGACTGCTGTTTCTTCAGTGTAAATAATTACTAGTTTACGAGGCCGAGTACAGTTCGAGTACGCACGCTTTCGCGCAGCGTTTCATTTGCATTGTGACGTCATCTTTTCGCTTGGTTGACGCCATGGCGTTATGGTTTCAACTGCAGATATTCAGCGAAATTTGTTGAAAATAGCTGGTCTGAGGCGTAAAATTAATATTATATTGTAGAATGAACATAGATGTCTTGAAGTATAAGCTATATTTGGGCTCGGGTCGAAAACGTGAAGAGGGTTCAGCAAGCTTAGCCCTCTGTCACGTTACCCCGCCTAAATATTGCTTAATACACGTATTTCAAGACAGTAACCATGTATTTTATTTTAATGACCCTTGAGATGTGATGGTATATATTTATTTATTACTTAAATATGTCTGAATGTTTTAAAAATACTATATAGATCACCATTTCCGCCTTTGTCAAATAAAAAATAGCCATTATCTGACAAATCTGGGAAATTGGGCATACAAAAAACAACTTTGATAAGACCCCAGGAACAAACCAGGAGGTAAAAGGGTTTTTGTATTTGACCATTTAATGCCTTTTAGCAATAACTTTCATATGTAGAACAGAAAAAGAAATCCCTAGGGCAGAAGTTTTAAAAAAATGTAAAAAATGTGCAAAATTGATACAATTCAAGCAAAATCCCATAAGGTCCTATGTTTAAAATCAATAAACTTTGAGATGACACCCTAAACAAACGATCGTAAAAATGTCTGATTTTTTCATCTTAAAATAATAATTATTTCAGTAGAAATTCATGTAAAAAAATTTCATTAAAAATCTAGGGCAGAACAAATTAGACCCGGCCTCGTTAAAATTATGTTCAGCATGTTGAATACAATTGTTATTATTCAAAATGAAGCTTTGTGATCTTCATAGCAGTTTAGATATGTCAAATCATTTGAAACCTCAAAGGCCTTTAAAAATTTTATGAAACAATGGTTGAAAATATTCTTATTATTCTCTTTCATTTTTCAACATTTCATTTTTATAGCAACAATGGAAGTAAATCCCTAAGAGAGTCATTATTCATTATCGCCACAGCACCATCAAATTCTCGTACTCAACCTCTCAGTGTTGAACACGACTACTATGTTGAAAATTCTTCACTGGAAGAAGCTCCAAAGGTACTTACGAAAAATGTTTAGGATTTTTTTAAGTAGATAATTTACAATTTTAATATTTTTATTATTTACTTAATTATAAGCAATAACATTCCAAAAGATGTATAGAAGAACTTTTCAGGAATAAAGTTAACTCTTTTACGATGATAATCATCTTTACACCATATAAACAAATCACACTACAATGCACGTTATTTCCATCTGTCCCATGATTTAATAGTGATACTCATG
The DNA here is from genome assembly GCA_016163765.1 of Magallana hongkongensis. Taxonomy (NCBI): domain Eukaryota; kingdom Metazoa; phylum Mollusca; class Bivalvia; order Ostreida; family Ostreidae; genus Magallana; species Magallana hongkongensis. The sequence continues at coordinate 69,395,085 of WFKH01010931.1, forward strand.
TCTTTTTTTTAGTTTGTACATATTGTTTGTCAGTCATGTTGTTTAAATTTGTTACTGAGTCTGAGTTTAGGCATTTAATTTTAAGTAGTCCTTGCATGGGTACAACACTGGGATCAATAACCTTCCTGTCTGGTGAGGTACCAATGTGACAGAACGAGGGGTTTATAACAAACTTTAAAGCATTGTTCCCCGTCATGACAGCGTAAGACTCGGCGGCCTCATTTTCGTGCTCTTAACCAAATTTTATGGCAAAAACTTGAATTTTGTTTCCAGAAAGAAGACGATCCGCCAAAGTTTTATGCTCCTTTTTTCCGGGAACGAATTCTTTTGAAACAAGATGACATTAGTCTACGTTTATGGATAGAATTCTAATAAAGGTTTTTTAATTGATCTGTTGTATTTATTTAAATGTCATACGATTCATTTTTGTAACATGAAGTCCTTAATAGACATTCACTTCACCCATGGTTAGAACAGTTTCAAATTTTTGCACCAAAGAAGGAAAGTCATAATCTGGATAATTTGGATATGCATCATTGTTGATAATTGTTGTATTTGTTTGCTTTTTATATTTTTTTCTATTGATAGGATAAAATGGATCCTTTTGGAACAAGTCCAACTTTACATGTAGATTCAACAGTTTTAATGTTGTCAATTGAAAGTGGCAAAAAAATTGATTTTGAATACTGCAATTGTGTTCTCAAATTGGTAATAATACTTTGAAAAGGCAGTGGTTGTTATATCGGACGATAAGGTTTAGATTTCGCTCCATCCGGTTTTTCGTTTTTGTTTTAGAGATGTTATGAACTTCTATGTCTTCAACTGCTTCGGGACTTACAACATTCAGTCTCCGTGGTATGTGCCATGTCTGAGGCATTAATGTTTTGGAAATAAAACATGGTAATGTTTTTCATCGGTATTTATGTCAGTAGAAAATTCAAACTGCATATGCAAGGCAGGTTCTGGACACTGCAATCATAACCTAGGGCTTCTTTTATTATTTATTGTGTCACTATAAAAACTCGATTTAAAAACATTGCCACATGTTAATTGCAAATTATCAATGCCTCAGACATGGCACATACCATCAGTTAAATTGACTGATTCTGACCATTTCAATTATGTTTGCTTAGTTAAATTCGGTAGAGACGCCAAAGATCGCGTCCAGCTCGACGATGCCGGGCGCGGATCAAATTTTGCTAAGCTTCGTTGTTATGTACACCGAGCCTCAGTTTCGATTTTAATGGCGGATGCGTGAATAGAGACTATTTCACATTTTTAACTTCTTCTTAAAAACTACAGCACCAATGGTTACCATTTTTTATTTGAGGCATCGCCATGGTAAGAGAAATAAAAATTGTGACATTCATGGCTCTAATAGTTCCGGGATGTCATAGGCGAGGCCAAAAATACAAAAAAGCCAAATTTTCAAAAATCTTCTTCTCTACTTCCACACGTGGGGGAAAAAACTAAATGCAGTGTAATGATGTCCATAGAGCCCTTTACCAAAGTTGTAAAATTCATGTTTCCTGGGTCAGGGGGTTCAGGTCTTAGGACGGGGCCAATGTGACAACATTGCGAAATTCTATTGATTTAATAGTTTCTTCTGTATTATCACAGTTGTGGGAGATAAAGAAACGCATTGTTATTATGTTCATAAATGTCCTGACGTTAAATGTTGAACCTCGTGGTTCCCAGGCCATGGGACAGAAGTTGTGGCGGGTGGGGATGGGGGTGGGGGGTGGGGGTTAAATATGACCATATATTGAACACGTCTTTTTATTTAGAATAATTGCTGTTTGTCATCCATTAACGATTTTTACTTCATCTTGAAAACTACATAGTAAATTGATACTTGGCAATATTGAATTGATATATGTTCTAGGAAATGTTTTATGTTTTAGGAAATCTATTTTATTTCCAAAAATCTTCTCTGCTCCCACACATCTGTAAGAAAAACTGAATTCATAATTATGTAGACCAGGAAGCCCTCTACTCAAATTGTAAACGTCATGTCCCCCTTTGACTCAAGGGTGGGGTCAAAATTGTAATATAGTGTTAAATTGATCCATATAATGGGTGTAGGTGGACTGTATATATGTTAAAAATTTTAATTTTTTTATTCAGCTCTTGAATTCTAATGAAAGAAATGAGTGCATATTTACAAAAGGGAATGAACAAAGCTGTCTACCAAAATTAAAGATATCATGAAAGCCTTTGGCAATAGTTTGGGTGGAGGGTGTAACAGTTAATACAGTTATCTTCCCTTGATGTTCATATTTAATAATTAACCATTGTGAAATAACCAAAAATCCAAAAATCAAATTTTAAGTTATCATTTTATCATCCTAATCATATTAGTTATAAAGGTAACTATCTTTTTCAAGCACAATAGATCCATAATCTATAGTTTGTCTTTTTATATATTTCCCAAATCTTCATAAAGGTTCCGTAAAATAAAACCCTGAATAACGTTTTTAAAGATTTTTATAAAAACAATATGAAAATAAAATATTTTCAAATAATGTTTGGACAGAAAAAGTTGGGTTCATAAGTATTAATTAACATTAATACAGTAACAATGAATGATGGGTGCATGTATCTGTGGCATAATAGTTGCATAGCAACCATGTTTTGTTGTTTTTTAATAGAGAGGTTAAGCATTTAAACATGTTCGTGTACGAGTACGTATAACTAGGGGAGAACGTATAACTAGGGGAGTCCACTAATTTTATGCCTATTACCCCATAAATTCTGCATACCGCGTAATTCTACAAGTTGTACAATATGTGTAGAACAAAAAAGTTCACGGAGGTAAAAACTTAAGATAAACCCCATAGTTCTAGTGTAAATCAGACGTTGATTTAAGTGAAACAGGCGATAAATTAAGGACGACTCTGCGTCTAGTTTCATTGAAGTCATAAAATTATTTAAAAAACAGTGAGACTAAGCTGAACATGTTGAATGTGTTGGTTCTAATTTCTTTACACGTACGCATACACCTACAGTTTATTAAACATACCCCAACTTTAAGTACATGTACCTGTGAAATACTTGTAGCTCCACACGTACCCGAAGACGTACACGTATAAATGCCTTTTCTTTCTATTCAATCGTTAATATGTCTCATTTTAAAATTTAATAAAATGATATCGAACCTTCAAACAAAGAAATGATGAAGAATAATAAAATAAAAAAAATAATGAATAAATGTTTACACGCCGTGGCTCTTTTTGTAGTTTATTATATTTCTGTTTTAATCATAAAATATTTATATTATTATTACTATAGGTTCACTGGATGTTATCAATTTTTCATTAGCAGTGCATGTCTATCAAAACTGTGGATAAAAGAAGTTTCACCATCGTTATGGAACACTGCAATTAATGTTACACTCTTTGTGACGATTGTATGGCCGATGTTAGATAACTACTCATTACTTTTGTTACTACAAAACTTTGAACAAAAGTCTAGTACAAAATTGCATAGTCACCGTCAAATGAAATACACGCTATAAACCTTACATTCATTGATCTGCAGATGCTGATTAAGCGAACTTTCTGTTACTACTAGTAATTCTTAATTTCATTCTTGTTACTTTCTTAATCTATGTTTCTAAACAGATTGAAATGAAAATATTAAAATTATAAAGTAATGCCATTTTAAGGTTCCTTCATCAACCAAAATTTTATTTGATGGATCGATAAAGAGTCTTTTTGAAATATGATTTCACATAAAAAGAGTCAGATTTTGGCATTCAATTATATGAATTGTTTTCTTTTTTTTCATAGAAATGCAAAAAAAATGGTTTTGGCTGCGAACATGATATTTTAGAGCTGAAAAATTGGTATCAGTTGATGTATAATATAATTATCTTGAAATACATGCCACCTATGTTCTGGTCAATTTTTTAATTTTTTAATTCAAAAATTATTATTGAAAATTAAAATCGTTATTCTTTATTATCTCTTTAATTCATGGATAAAATCTAAAGAATAACCAACATTTACACAAGGCGTCAATCAAACAATAATATTTTACAACGAAATTGAGACGGAAATCAAAACTTTTAGAAAAAATTCATTTTTTTTTTTAATTTGACCCGATACCAATTGATAAAAACAGATTCCGATCAAAAAAATTTTAGAAATTAATGTTTTACAAAACAAACTGCACTTTTCTCTGAGAAATCGATATGCATTATAAGATCAATAAATGTACAATACATTTTACAGCAAAGAAACATAAAATTCATGCAGAATTTGGATATGCGCCGAACTTTATAAAAATTTTTTGGGGATCAGTCTAATTAAAATGGATATCAGTTTGAATTTACGATTTTGCAACTTTTCTTTTGGATTTCACATTTTTATTTTTATTTCTTGTTAAGTTATGATTGTATGGTAATTGTTTAATGCGACCGACAATCAATATGTAGATTTTATTTATAGGTTTAAAAAATATAAACAATTATTAATTTTCATTTTCATAAATACGTTTTTATCAAAAAAATTATCAAGTTTATTTGGCCGTATTTGACCTTTGAATTGAAAGTGCACCAATTGAGACCAAATTTTTAGATCTGAAACATCATATTTGCAGCCAAAACAAGTTTTCCATTTTCTATTTAAAAAACAAAAAATTCATACAAAATAAATAAAAGCCGATATTGGTCTCTTTCTAGTGAAACCAAATTTAAAAAAAAATATTTATCGATCTATCAAAAAATATATTGGTGTGTCAAGCCACCTTAAGAAGAAAATTAAAAGAAAATTACCTAAATATTTTGGAATCTTCCTAAAATTAATTCTAAGTCTAGCCATTTGTCTATTTAAATGCTATACATAGAGTGATCTAACTTTAATATTGTTTTCACACCATTTTTTTATCATGCCATATTGTACAATGCTCCATGTAAACGATCTATATCAACAAAACCATAGTCAAAACAGTAAATAATATTCATTAGGTATGATGGCAACGGCACTGATATTGCCCCGGCTGTCAATAAACTTGCTATTTCATTTTGATGGATTGAAAGTAATCATTTATGAATTATTAAGCATTTGAAATATTATTGTAGTTCGCATAACTGCTTCATAATCGGAAAAGAACCTTGGCTATGCAAACGTATTTAGTTTTGCTTTTTCTTTGCAGCCTCTTAAATTTTGGTAAGTTGATTCAAATACTTTGTGTCAATTTTGGTCGTTCAATTCACTATTTGATATGCCAGAATTAATTCTTTCTTAATGATTGAAATTTTTTTTTTTCATCTAAGGCTAAGTATAAATATGATATCACTTATATTTGATGTTAAACGCATGATATAAAATAAAATAAAATGTGATGGTATCATAGGTAAAATATAAATCACGTGATTTCTTCACTTAATCTTTTTGAATATTTCTAATGCACTGTTCATCGAATGTCAGTGCATTGGCATATGCTCTAATACAGTTGTCAAAACGATACTTTGATTCGCCAAACAAATGTATCATTTTTATATAATCAGGTACAATGCACCAGATCATGTATTTAGTTATAGACATGGTCAACGACACCTGATATGAATAATTAATAGTCGAGATGACCTTTCCCGGATTTATATAAAAGTTTCAACTGCAATGAAAATCCATTAAATAAAAAAAATTTAGTGTTAACTTTTATAGTGTTTCCTTTTCTTAACTATTAATCAACACATTGTCATTTGGTTCACTAATATACAATAATAAATTTTGCGATGTTCCTAAGAAAGTTGAGATTTTTTAAATATACTGAAGTTATAGGTGTTTTCTTTGATAGGTTGTAACATATTTGATTGTTTTTATTGAGACATTTTTAATATAAAAGTAGGCCTTTACAGCTGTAGGAAAATTGCCAAATTACTGGCAACAAATCATTTTATTATATGTAAATCATAATACAATTTTCATGAATAAAAGTTGGTTAACAGAAGACTTACAAAGCGTAAGCATTGTTTTACAAAAAAACAAAAAACAAAAACAAAAACAAAAAACCAACATTTTGGGGTGAACTCAGTCAGGATTGAAAGAGTATGTTGCCAAGCCTTAACTTGTTATGAACTCTACAAAGACATCGAGTGTGTGTTTTTACTTGCTCGGTTTGCATCAAAAACGTAATTAAAAAGTAAAGTTCGTGTTTATTTTTTTGGTGATGAAGATGCTTATGCAGTGTGCAAGGAGTTCTTAGCAAAATACCATATGACAAAACGGGAAGCAAGGTAGCGGGAAGCATGGTGGCACTGTGTGATGCATGGCGGAGGTTCGTCAATGCATGGCGGTACCGCTATTCGAAAACCGCCTGCGCAGCTACTCCACGTCTCTACGTTCTATTATTAGATATCGAGTCATCAGTCTATTTTTACTGAATATAGATGGCGTTGAATCGGAAGCGTCATCCCCATATTGCAATGCCAATAAGCGCTCTGCGTACTGCGTACGCTTAGCGCTTAAAAAGGTTTCATTCAATAATGTTGGAGAAACATTTGACTATTTGAAAGATAGAAGCGTAGAAATTAACCAATCTTCTCTTGGAATTTGAGACATATGATTTATTCTGATCTCTATGTATATACTAAATGCTCTTATATATAATTTGTAAGAACAATATCATAATTATGTGGAAGAAACTGTCACTGTAACTGCATACTTAAACCTAAGTATGTGAAAAATGGAATTACATTTTAGGCTACCAAAAGACGTCTTTACTTGGTTTCTTGTCTTTGTGTGCATGTGCGTTTGTAACATTTCTCTTTAGATGTAGTTTGTTGCCTAAGATAACATGTGGTGAAAACAAACAGTGTTCAAAATCAAAAGCCAAAAGGAAAAATTCAAAACAATAGCAGAGCAAAAATAGAGGTAGGACCAGGTGCCATGGAGGAGTGAGCATCCTCTGCTGACCGGTCAGGTCACACCCACCGTGTGCTCCTTGTATTAATCTGGATTACGGAAAAATCCGTAGACAATTAGGTGATTAATTACGGTCTAACAATAAGTATGAAAAACGTCAGTCAGCATGCGACCCAGAGAGAGATTGTATTTACTGAAAACGTCGTTGTATCGACCATAGAACTAACGAAAAGATGACTTTAATCGAGACTGTTGATAGTCCTGTTTTATCATTTTGTTTGTCAGTAGCTTGCCTCGCCTTAGAAACTGTTCAAAGGTAGAGCATGCCCTTGCGTATCGAATTAACTGAGATACAAAAACTCCATATGCAGGTGATGAAGATAAAGCTTTTACAGAAATAAGCGACAGGCATGTCCATTGTCATTCCTCAAACCACTGTTCTCACTCCTTCCATTTTCTCATTTTTCGAAAATTTATTTAATTTTGTTTATTTCTTAATTTATATTTTTTAACAAAATTATGAATATAATGAGTTTGTTAGAAGTATATTAAAATCTGAATATCTAATGTGCCTTAGTATGAGCATCGTGTTCATAGTTCAGTTAAGTTAGTTATCAAAAACCAGTCTATTTGTAATAAAATAACTAACGATGTCAAATTGAAATATCACCAAAATCATATATTTAGATAGAGTTTTAACAAATGCTCAAACAGGTTTTCATTAAATTTTTCTTACGAAATATTTTCAAGAAATAGAACATATATATATAAATCACATGTACAATAAAGATCGTATCAATTTCCCCAAACAGAGAAGTTCTAGAATTCATCCCTTTCTTCTTTGCATAACATGAGCATTAGACATTAAAAAAAAAATCAATTTACCACTGTTATGCAAGGAAAAAAAACCTTAATATATATTTAACCAATATAGAAACAATAATAACAATCTTTCAATGATCTGATTATTCCTTGCTCATTGTTATATGAAAAATTTAGGAAAGGTTTTTAGCTCACCTGAGCTGAAAGTGAGCTATTCTGATCACATTTTGTCTGTCGTCCGTCTGTCCGTCTGTCTGGGCCAATTTTAACCAAACTTGGCACAAAGCATCCTTAGGCAAAGGGGATTGAAAGTTGTGAAAATTAAGGACTACGCTCTTTTTCAAGGGGAGATAATTAGGAATTATTGAAAATTTTTGAGAACTTTTCAAAAATCTTCTTCTCAAGAACCATTTGGCCAGGAAAGCTGAAACTATTGTGGAAGCATTCTCAGGTATTGTAGATTCAAAGTTGGGAAAATCATGACCCCAAAGGGTAGGGTGGGGCCACAATGGGAAATCAAATTTTTACATAGGAATATATAGTGTTAATCTTTTAAAATCTTCTTCTCAGAAACTAATCAGCCAGGAAAGCTGAAACTTGTGTGGTAGCATCCTTATGTAGTGTAAATTCAAAGTTGTAAAAATCATGATCCCCGTGGGTAGGGCCACAATGGGGAGTCGAACTTTTAGAAAGGAATATACAGAATAAATCTTTAAAATCTTTTCCTCAGAAACAAATTGGCTAGATAAGCTGAAATGTGTGTGGAAGCATCCTCAGGTAGTGTAGATTCAAAGTTGTGAAAATCATGACCCCGAAGGGTAAGTTGAGGCCACAATAAGGGGACCGAATTTTTACATAGGAATATATAGAGTAAATCTTTAAAAAATCTTCCTCTCAGAAACTAATAAGCCAGGAAAGCTGAAACTTGTGTGAAAGCATTGTCAGGTAGTGCAGATTCAAAGTTGTAAAAATCATGACCCCAAAGGGTAGGGTGGGGCCACAATGGGGGGTCGAACTTTTACATAAGATAATTATAATAGAGTAAATCTTAAAAATCTTCTTCTCAAAAACTAAACAGCCGAGAAAGCTGAAACTATTGTGGAAGCATTCTCAGGTATTGTAGATTCAAAGTTGGGAAAATCATGACCCCAAAGGGTAAGGTGGGGCCACAATGGGAAATCAAATTTTTACATAGGAATATATAGTGTAATTCTTTTAAAATTCTTCTCAGAAACTAATCAGCCAGGAAAGCTGAAACTTGTGTGGTAGCATCCATATGTAGTGTAAATTCAAAGTTGTAAAAATCATGATCCCCAGGGGTAGGGTACGGCCACAATGGGGAGTCGAACTTTTAGAAAGGAATATACAGAATAAATCTTTAAAATCTTTTCTTCAGAAACCAATTGGCTAGATAAGCTGAAATGTGTGTGGAAGCATCCTCAGGTAGTGCAGATTCAAAGTTGTTAAAATCATGATCCCCGGGGGTCGGACGGGGCCACAATGGGGGGTCGGACTTTTACATAAGATAATTATAATAGAGTAAATCTTAAAAATCTTCTTCTCAGAAACTAAACATCCAAGAAAGCTGAAACTAGTTTGGAAGCATCCTCAGGTAGTGTAGATTCAAAGTTATAAAACTCATGACCCCGGGGGTAGGGTAGGGTCACAATGGGGTAGGGGGGTCGATTTTTACATCGGAATATATAGAGTAGATCTTTAAAAATCTTCTTCACAGAAACCAATTGGCTAGAAAAGCTGAAACTTGTGTCTAAGTATCCTCAGGTAGGGTAAATTCAAGTTTGTTCAAATCATGACCCCTGGGGGTAGGACGGGGTCACAATGTGGGGGGGGGGGACAAAAATTCATATATGAATATTTACGGAAAAATCTTTAAAAAACTTTTTTCTAAATAACCATTTGCCTAGAAAAGCTGTAACTTTAGTGAAAGCAACCTCAGATGATGTAGATTCAAATGTGTTCAAATCAAAATCTTGAGGAGTAGGGCTGGGCCACATTGGGGATCCAATTTTACAAAGGAAAACATTTTAAGTATTCACAAAAGCTGAAATGTTATCTATACTTATAAATTAAGACATTTTGCAAATAAACTACAAAATGCCTGCACCAGAGTAACTGCTTATACCTTTGGTATTTCAACAATGTAAGATGATGTCCGTAAGCTATAACTAAATTTTAACTGATAAGTAATTATTGTGAAATTAATCAAAAACCTACTTTCATTTTCGATAAACAAACCCGAAATAGCAAAAATGAGAGAAAGTTGGTGGACACGCTTTGGCGGATCCAAGTCAGCGTTTGTTTGCATTAAAATATATACTTGCAATGAAATGAAATTGAATGATTATGTAAAGAACGAATATATTTATTGGTAACTTATTTAGAGTATACATAGAAGTTAAAATTTGACAAATGTTGAACAAATAAAATGAGCGAATTCGTTTCTTGAATGCGCGATTTTAATTTTGATGGATAGAACGCTTGCGAAGCACGACCTTTGGTGAGATAATGGGATATAACTTTCCAGAACGGGGAAACCAAGACCGCGGGTTGACTAATTAACGTCATGGCGAAAAGTGTATGACGAGTTTATCATGCATCGTGGGCAGGTACCTTGGATCGGACATCTGTGGTTAATACAAAATAATGAATAAATAAAATGGTATAATTTAAAGCGATTTTTAGTTTTGATGGAAAAAACTTTTCAGAACCGTGAAAACGGGGTGCCCCAGAAACGCGGGTTGACTAATTAACGTCATGACGGAAAGTTAAGTGCAAGTAACCATTGGGTAGATACTTTGGATCTGACGACTTTGGTTTAAAATATGCAAAGAAATATGCCTACACTAGCGGTTTTATTTATTCCATACATTATATAATGACAGATTGGTAGTAAACCTTAGACAATAATTTGTAAACAATGAACAGATTTGTTATGCATAAAACTGGGAAGTTGATTAAGGGGGGGGGGGGGGGGACCCCTCCCCATTTAAAAAAAAAACATGTTTTCTCTGAAATTCTTATTTGGAACAGTGATAAAATTTATAATGTAATGTGACCTAAAGAACAAAATTTAGAGATACGACGCACTAAATACCTACTCACTGGTTTGAAATAAAATATTTTTTTTTCAATCCTGCAACAAAAAGAATTAAGGCCACGTATATAACATCAATTTCAGTTTAGATTTTGCATCCCTGTCCGCTCCTATTAATATCCAGCCAATCAGTTAGTTTTTTTTAATTTTAGTTCTGAAGGAAAGGTTTGAAAAAAATCGGACAAAGTATATACAACAATGAACAAAAAAATATGGTTCAACATATTAACATTGTATCATATTAATGTGTTAATTCCCGCGCTTGCGCGGGATATCATCTAGTAATATATTTTTACTTATATGCAATCATTTTGACATATTGCTGATTCTTTAAAATTGTTCAGACTTTGGCCCCTGGACGATTCTTGGGCCTCACAAGGGGTTCAGAGTTTGATGAAGGTTTATATTCCATATATAAATAATTGTTTAGGATCTTTTTGAGAACTGCAATGCTCAACATGTGATATGGCTATAAAATCATAGTGTTAGAAAAGGGACTAATGATTATAGACATAAGAATATCCAGGGGGAAAAATGGATTTTTATTTATACAGGATCTACATGTATTATACTACGTTGTCCAGATGATTTTATCACACCTATTGTTCCTCAGGTGAGCGATGTGGCGCATGGGCCTCTTGTTTCCTGTACTAACACATTACATTATTAGAACTAGTTACGTAAAATTTGAAAAATAATGTGAAGTGAAAGTAAAAAAAGTACTCCATCTGAGACTAAACATTGCTATCAACAAATGCATTGTCCTCCAATGAAGGGACCTGGATCATTTAGCATATTGGACGATGGTTAACAGCATTCTTTCATAAGTAGATCAAATGATAGATGATCCCAATTTTCACACAAAGTCGGTTGCTCTTTTTGACTTCTTCAAAAAGGTTTCTTTTTTCAAGTGTTTGTGGTAAAGCGGCTTAAATATGTTGCTGGTGGCCATAACTAATCACAGTGTAAAATTTAAATCAAGGTACTGAGGGTGGATTTACATTAACATTCAGTTAACACCTGTTTACATTCTTACACACTTTTGAAAGATATAAGACCATATAACTTACTTTAACATTGAGTTAAACACGGAGTTAACACGGTGTTTAGGTTAACAACTTTAGAGAAACAAGGCAGGGTCTTCAATTTTCTGTAATCCGTTATTCTAAACTATTGATCAATTAACATATGCTCCTTTAATTGGTTTTATGAACTCTATATGTGAAAAAAAAATATCTATCGTTTAGGTTCAAATGCAAAATTAATTCAATCCACACCAAGCTATGTGAGTGAATGGAGACCGATGACCGCCAACTCGCCCACCTCTAGACTGACCTTTCAGCACGACTTTAACGAAGAACCTGCCTATGTCAAGGTCGAGGCACGGACGGAGACTGGGGTCGTATTTCCCGCCTTTGGGTCCGCCCAGCAGGACGACGACGCTGGTGCTCTCTATGGAGGCGTTGTGTTCATTTACAACAATCGCACGATTGATACATTTGTATCCCATTTCAATAATAAAGCAAGCAACTCGGGGAAGTGGGCAGCATTATATACAGGTAAATAGAGTTTGGATCTGTAGATATGTATAGCACGGTTAGGGGCATGGTCACGATTTGGTCAAAGTTTGTTTTTCCGTTGTTACTGTTTACAATGCTTCAGTAAGGCATTTCTGATAGTCAAGTAAGATTTGAGTTTTATTCGTCGAGTTAGAAGCGAGACACAGAACGCACAAATCTTTGTTATGCAAACAAAGCCCAGGTCTGTATATTGCCTATAACCCTAGGACTGACTGGTTGTTGATTAGAATGCTTTACTAAAGGATTGTTTAAAAAGAAAAATAAAATTTGTTAAAAATAGTGACCAAACCCTTTTAAAATTGCGTCGGAAAAGATCGCGAGTTTTAGAAAGAATGCTTATGTAAATTTAGTTTCTCACCTCTTTCAAGTGCAATGCACTCATCATCTTATATAAACACTCTAAGCCCCCTAATTACTGGCCAGACAGGATTATTCTCACCTCAACGCACGTGGCTTGGGTACTTTACATGTGCACATGTTAATTGACATCGTTGTCATAGTTGTCTATTGAAGATCTTAGAGTTTGAATAAAAGAATGTCTCATTTTTGAGTAAAATTATTTCTTTTAAAAATAATGGATACTTTACATGGGTTAGCATTCATTTTAAGATTGATAAGTATTAGAATAGATTGCATGTTCCATTTGACGATTTGTACTGCAATAATGTAATGACAACGTCTTTCTTAAATATTCTTTTATTTTATAAGAAAAAGTAGCTAAATAAATGAAATAATTTGTTTGCATAACCTTTTGGTTTATATAATTTATCTATTCAAGAAGTTATTTAAACCGAATTGACTCGTATATCCTTGCTAGATTTTGTCATTAAATATAGCAAAACATAACTCCGCGAGTTCATTTCCTGCTATACAATATTGTTGTTTGTTTGATTACAAGAAATTATTTAATTTATTACATACTTTATAATAAATACAGGGTTTCTGCATATGCAATACAGCTAACTTCATAATAACCCTAGCCCCGGAACTCCTCTGATTTTTTCCACTTTAGAATTAGGTAGGCAATACTCAGTACGTTACAAAACAACGTCTGACGTAATTCACTGGTTATAACGTCTTCATTAAACTTAGGCATAGAACATGTCTTTGCTATGTTATTACTAAGTATGCAATGAATATAGTAATACATACAATTTTCCATATTGCACCCTGTATCAGCCCTCGACCAATATTAGCCCTTCGGCCCTCTGGCTGATATAGGTGTCTCGGGCTGATACAGATTGTTATATGGAGAAAGGTATGTATTATTCTCTATATATACCTCTGGAATGTCCGATTTAAACTATAATGTTATATACACTTCGGGAAAAAATCGAAGACGGCAATTTGCTGCTGAAATGTATTCAATTATTTATTTTTCTTAAATTTTTATTGCTACGACTTTGTTCGTTATTTGAAAACAAATAAAATATTCTACAATTGAATCATTTGTTATTCCTATTTTTAAGGAGCAGATAGTAAATGGATTGGTCCTCAAAACATTGTCCGCATGTATGAGACCATAGAAGTTCAGGCAAAAGCTTGGAGATTACGTGACCTACCTCCACCTACCTGGAAGAGTCAAACTATTGTTGTTGAGAAAGGTTAGTTCAGACAGCCTGGATTGCTAATTAGGGTCGGATTCGTTTATTGTTATCTTTTTCATGTCAAAAATAGGTTAATCAAATAATATTTTATAGCGGTTTCTCCGAGATAATGTTTAAGGAAAATGCAGACAAAATTATTTAAAAGCAAAGTAAAACACATACCACAAATATATTTTCCGTTTTATATAGCAGAGGGCAAAAGAACTCATCAAGAACTATTAAATTGGATGCACTGAAAAGTCAGAGCATATCTCACAAGTCTTACCAACCTGTAGACTGATCAGTTTGCAATCGTATCGTTTTTGCTTATTTGAGGTCGCAATATGACAATTTAAGTTTAAATCTAAGGTTTTCAAACTATTTTCTTGAAGGTATCGACGATTTTAAGATAGCCTTCCTAGAGAAATGACATGTCTATACCTGTATAAAATAGTTTCTAATATCGTTGTCAAAATAATTATTTGCTACAAAGAATGAAAAAGATAAATCATATTCAAATAGCTTAGATTATCATAAATAAAAACTCAAATGCGTAGTTAATATTACAGCTATTATTTTATTTTTCTTTTACAGATGGCTGTTTGAATGCATCACTTAACCATACACTTAACAGATATCCTGACCTAGTTCTTGTACAGATTCGAAACAAAGGACGTCTTTTTCAAGGACAAGGTAATATTTCTTGAAATATACTTCTGAAAACATTTGTAGGTTATTTAAGCTTACTGTGTTATCGATGATGCTTTATGTGTATATTTTAAAAAAAAAATTCTGGGTTCATTCTACAAATACTTAAACACATGTATTCCTAAGAATGCTGTTCAGAATAGTAAATCACCTGGTATTGTATTAATAAAAGTTGCTGCTTTAATACTGATAAAAACATAACAAATGCCCTTTCAATCAGCATGACTTAGGCCTTTTTGTCTGAATATATTTATTATGCTAAAGATTTTCATATTCATGACCTGTCATGATTATCCGATCATATTTGCTCTATATGATTACAGGTTTATCTTCACTAGGCTCTACCACAAACACAATTTTTCACTTTGGTGGAGTACTTTTTGGAACAAACGAGTCCCATGTCCAACTCTGGTCGGCTTGTGATATAACAGGAAGTTTGAAGGGTATTTTTGTAGGAAATTTCTAAATTTAATAAAAAAAAAAACAACTTTGCATTTGATTGCAATTACTCTCTTAGGTTACCTATTAAAATGTTGGGTTTTTTCCCATAATTTATCAACTTAATATAAATTACCACTGATAATGGAAGCAGTATTTTCGAATGTTCAATGTTAATCAGTCAATATGATAGAGCAAAATTACCAACAAAAAGTATTTCTTAACAATATCAAACTATTTTATTTGCTTTTTCTTGGGAAGTAAAATATTCCAAAGTTAAAGACTTTGTTTTGCCCTTTTATATTTGTCTCCTTAAAAAGTGTTTTGTTTCTAACTTGTTATAAACATGAATGAAATATTGACTGCACAATTTTTTAAAAATACCTCATTTTACAATATAATGACTCGTTTCCTTCAAAGAAAACATATGAAATATCTTTATTTACTACATAATAATCGTGTTTGTTCATTGCTAAAACAATCAATTGTACAATTTTGAGTTTTCATCATTAAGGGAACAATACAAGTTATGTGTGTACGTCTTATGATTATTTTTTTTACATTTGTTACGGAGAAACAAGATAAGATCAAGTTAAGATCAGTTCCTCTTTAAATTTATTAAGTTAAGTTATTTAAACAAATTTTATTCCAATTTATTTAAGAAAGACAGATTTACACCAAACATAGTTATCAGTAAAACGTAATTCTTCGTCACTGGGACCACTCAGTCCATTTAATTGAATTCCATATCAAAGCAAAACTTTTAATATGTACGTTAATGAAATACTATGGACCTGGCTGTTTAGTTAAATAAATATTTACATTTGTAATGTATTTTAGAAAAAAAAATATTTTTTTCTAAATATACGAAATTCAATGATGAGCTGTATTTTGTATCTTGAATTTTAAATCGTTAAATCACGAAAGACAAATATATACCATTTATTATTAACAAAAGAAACGTAGAAATGTTCTCGGTTTTTTTTTTAATTCAATTGTATCAATTGACTAGCGGATTGAAAACATTTACATAATAAGAAATTCATCGTACCATATGCGTCCAAAAAAAGTAAAAATCATGTTATCGGCTAATTGGATAAATACATAAGCATTAAAGGGTACCTGCAGCCAAACCCATGTGAAACTTATGTTATAGAATTTATTTACCAGAATTTAATGCAAAAAACCGCATCGAAATCGATGCAAAAATAACGGAGTTACGCCGCTTCAAAGTGGCTATTTTTACCTGCTTTGAGAAATCCAATCAAGAGAAAATAGAATTAGGCGATAACGAGGCTTCAGCGGAATTGACGTCACGAGGTCAACAGGAGGAAAATTTCCATACAAAGCTATACAAAATAAATTTGATTTTACAGCCAAAATGATTGATATAGGTCTGATGTTTTGACGTATTAAGTTATTTTAAGTATTGTAGATTTAGAAATTTGTATCCGTATATATTTGTTACGGTCAGATTTATTTTTAAAGGATTTTAAAATTTGCTATCCTTCTCGCCTCTTTACCGATGATTACGATATCTTAAAACTCTTCCATAGGCAGAATATGTTCATTTTTAGTTTGATTACATAATACCACTTCACACGCGAATGATCCGAGACAATGACACAGGTAAACTAACGGAGCTACTGCTCCAGACACGTGTATATCTGGGGTATGTATACACATGGTACACATGCATGTCTGGTGAACAAAGGGGGGTTTCACACCTCTAGACTGATAAATTGATTTGTGTATAATAAGCTACTCAAAACCGAAAAATAAATTAGACTGTGTAAAATCAGGCGTTCATAAGCTAATACATGTGTATAGTCTGTCAATCAGACTAACAAAACATAACCACTAATCTGCTAACGTTCAAAATAAATACTTCGATTGTTACTTATTTAATCACATTTAAAATGACAAAATTTACCATTCAGCCGTTTTAATCTTTTTAAAAATGTAATTAACTAATTATTTCGGAAGTAATTACGTTGATCATTAATTTAGTCTCAATTTCTTATCTAATATTAATAAAGTGCAACTTTCTTTCGAGCTCTATCGTCAGCAGTTAAATACTCCAAATAGCTTAATTAAGTTGTTATACTGACTCCGAATCATTATAAAATCCAAAATTATGACAAAGGATGTAAATAAGTCTAAAATAAAATTTCACTATCGAATTTTTAAAGAATACAAGACAGACTTCATCATGCAGCCATCGTGCATGGACTTTCGCCCTGATCCGTTTATAATTAATCCTGTGTTTATTTTATATGTATGCTGTTTTGATTGTTATTGGTTTGAAATTAGTATAAATGAATAATCGGGCGACATAGTGGTAATTTTATGTCTCATACGAGGAATAAACCCCGCGTTATAATACCTTTTACAAAATATGTACTATTATCAATATTATTAATAATGTCATGGAAAAATCATCCCAGAAAAATACGAAATTATGTTTCTTATAACAATAGTGCTTTGATTGATTGTCATTTTGCTACATAGACTGTGAATTTATATGGAAAGTGTGTTACAAAGACTTAATTCATCAATCAAACAGTTTTCCGAATTCGGCATTGTTGTACGATAAAATACGAGTTTAAATTCAAACAACATTTTATTTAGTCATCCTGGGTTGAAAAGGAAATAAAAATACGGAAAACACTGTTCATATATCGATAAAACAATGCAAGAAAACGAACAGTTTTCATACGAATTTCTTGTTTCTCATGTAGCGGCGTTGACCCCGTGACGTCACAGTTCATCTCGCGCCAAATCGGCTTGATTCAAAAACCGCTCAGGTGTGAAATTGGGTTTTCCCCAAATATCTCGAAAAGTACTTATGCGATCGCAGTAAAATTTTCAGGATGATGTTTTTTGACATAGATCTCCATAATATCAAAAAATGACCGGCACTGCATGTACCCTTTTAAGGTATCCGATCCATATTAGGACCTAATTTTTCTAGCCTTGAATATCCATCATGTATTAAATACTCTGTTATTAATTTAAAGCATTTTAGAGTAGAAAAAGATTTACTGTGAGAAATTTCCAAAAATATTATTAACTAAGCAGTAATTAATTAATGAAGATTGCATTAAGGTCTATGGGAACAAGCACATTTTTCAAAATGAAAAAGTAAATACTAAGAATATCAATAAATGCTTTGGTGGAAAGGTGTATTTAATCATTAGGAATACAAAAACTATTGAAAATAAATCTTATAACGTATAGATTTTTTTATAATTAATTTTTATAGATTAAAAGCAAAGGAGGGCAACTCTTCAGGCAAAGGGAAGGGTCAGTAATTAGGACACTTTCCGCTCTTACATATTGATACTTAAGCATGAAAATTATGTGCAAGTATACTGAGTATAAAGCCCATACATATCTGTTGTGCATCCAGATTCATTGAATCTGGGGCTATTATGGATCGGATACCTTAAAGAGGGTCATGCAATGTTACCTACATTACAGGCGTGACTTTTTGTGGTTTTTTTTTACAGTTTAATGGGTTAGGTAGTTTGGAATGTAAGTGCACTAAATATTTAGGTAAACTTCCTTGCATTCTTAAGGTACATAATGTTTTAATTTCCGAGTTTGTTAAAAGTTTTGATATGAAAGAAGTTTTTCTTTCAATATTTTAGGCTTATCATTGATAGCTATTGCGGACGGATGGGGAGAAAAGAAATATTTTCTAAGTATTCAGGAAGGATCAGTTACAGTCACTGCTTGGGATCTGAGGGGATTCAAGGAAAATGTAATTGTAAGAAGAAAGAGTTTGCAAGAAGTCGAAACCGCAAAATACATGATCACAGAAAACTTAGCTTCAAGAAATTTAATCAATGTTCAGGTAGGACATAAAATCAACATTAAAAGTGAGGTAAGCCAATTTAGCAGCACATCTTGGTTGTTAATTAATGGATGATTGTTACCTAAAAACTTTAAAATGCTTGATCAATTACAATAATTGGTATGGAAACTGCTATAACTGAAAATGTTATATTTATTTGGTATATGCTTTGTAACAACCGCTCATGATACAAAACCCCTTAATGATATGTTATACCTTAAAGCGACAGTAATTTAAAAGTTAAAAGTATTTCGGTTGAGTGAGGGAGTATGAATTAGTTCATGGAAAAATAAAAATAACATTTTTGCTAAAATTAATATCATCAAAAAAGGTTCTACCTTTTTGTGGTGAGAATATCAAGATACATTACATTTTTTATTTGTTTATATTTACATCCATCAAATATGATTCCCTCTATTTCTTACGGAAATTGATTGTTAATTCATAGATCTGTAGAAACTGACTGGACTGAAATATATACGCCTCGTTTATCGATTGGTCGAAACCTTCAGCAACCTTAGAAAAATTCCGGACTGCACGAAATAATCATGATGATGTCAGACTCCAGTTCTCGTAAAAGACGATTTAGCTGTTTCTTTTATCTAACGTATTGATGAACATTAACAATTATTTAGTCAAATGTTCTTACTTTTTACGATCGATTTATTAATTCGTCAAAAGAAATATGTAAATATTATGAAATAATATGCTTTCTTTGAGGATTCCTGCGGGTTATAAAGGTAGCGATCATTGCAGAAAAGATACATAACCCGCTATAAACCGCTAAAGCGGGTAATGTAGTTTTTTTACAATATCGCCACCTTCATATCCCGAATGAATCACCAACGAAAGCATATTATTGTTTAAATAAACGAATTTCTTATCAAAAATGATATATGTCAAAAAATAATCAACTGCGTATTTGAAATACACATATTATGATTTTGACAATGATAGTTCATATATTTTCTTTTCTGATTTGTTTTCCTTTTTATCAAAACGTTGTGGTTCAAGACAACTGCTAAATAATTACTAGATGCGAGAATTTCATGGTAATAACTTGTCTTAATCCATTGTATTTTATGTGTACAGTGTACTAATTTAAAATCAATCATTCTATATTTTTTAAATGGTTAAGGTTAATAAAAAGTTTAGTCGAAAACCGCTAATCCATATCGTTCTAACTGTTCGACTCCAAAGTGCGACGGAACTCTAAAGTCCGATGATCTTAACCAAACCCCGATGGTATGACACGACAAAGTCCGATGGTTTGCGTGTAGTCCGATGGTTCTATTTAGACTCATAAATGCACAATTATTGTTTCCGTTGTACATATAAGTCGTCTGTATGCGTCACGATAAACTACACAATGAAATACATTGAAATTAAAGTGAGAATAAAGAGGAAAAACTCAGCTTATGGTGATGTGTATTATAATCAAACACCCTCTATCCCAAGTTCTCTACATGTATCTTACATTTGATCGTCATCGACTAATTTAAAGCACATTTTACTGTGAGAAAGATATGGGTTAT
Organism: Magallana hongkongensis; assembly: GCA_016163765.1. Lineage (NCBI taxonomy): Eukaryota > Metazoa > Mollusca > Bivalvia > Ostreida > Ostreidae > Magallana > Magallana hongkongensis. The sequence continues at coordinate 69,415,597 of WFKH01010931.1, forward strand.
CCCTAAAAATGTGTGAATTGGTCTATCAGCACTAAACCGTCAGACTGCAGCGCAGACCATTTGGCTTTAACTCGACTATCAGAATTTGGCCGGACCGACTATGGAGTCTTACCTAACTACTATAAATAGTATACACGTGCAAATTTCATATTGTATCATTATTTGTTAAAGCTGCACGTGCTAGATGGTGCAAACAAGAACTTCCGGTTTGATGGCATAGGGTCTGTGATGAATGAAGCTGAACGATACGGGGGACTCGTGTACGGTTACAACGACTCTATGGTAGCGATCTGGGTTCCTCACCCTGACACAAGAAGTCAAAAGTCAGCAGCTGTTTTCATGTTAGGAAGGATTTGGGGATTGAACTTTAGGGAACAAATGACTAATAACGTGGATGTTGTCTTAACAGTTATAGATGTGATGGGTAATGTTTATATTAATATATCAAAGTTTTTAATTGTTCGTTTTCTATCGATGAGCTAGCGTATGGTGAACAGGAATGGAGATATACACTAATTTTATAAATGGTAAATAAATACTGAAATCGTTTGTTGCTTATATTCTGAGTTTCTAACACGTCTAACGTAAAAAAAAAAAATGTTATTGTTTTTAATCTGTAGTGCCAATCTGTTTACTTGAGGTAGATACGTCGACAACACACATACTTTCTTCATTCCAATATGAAATTTACAACAATTCTGTCCTAAAATTTGCTTATGGTGATGAAATCACATTAACTTGCAAACCTGGTTATAAAGCCTCGGAACCGACCGTCAAAATGGTGTGTAAACCTGATCACAATGGTACATGGAGTAGAGAACTTCCTTTCATATGTAGAGGTATACACTGTGCATTAATGATAAAATAAAGCAAAATATAACTGCACAATGTTATGATTTTTATAGCCTCAGCTGCTAATTTTTTTTATTTTTTTTTTTATGTTTCATCATTCTCAGAAATTGTTTGTCCGGATCCTTTTATAATGAACACAGAAATGTTGCACAATGATACCTCTTATGGAGGACATGTATTATACGCATGCGCTGCTGGCTACAGACACGTAAGTGGAGATCTCCGACGAACATGTGTCGGAAAGGGCAGTTGGAATGGAACAGAGCCTCTGTGTAAAGGTGTGTAACTCTTCAATGTGATTTGCAAATAAATATTTGAAGTTTGTTTATTTTCAAAATCATTGTTTTTTGCAACTAGCTATTGAGTGTCCAAGACTTAATGTTCCGAACACCAATATAATCAGCCTAGACAGGTCACCGGCTGGTGTAGTCAGTCTCTCCTGTTTGGATAAGAGACGTCACAGACACGTAAGTGGGGATCTGATACGTACATGTAGTGAGAATGAAACATGGACAGGAACACCACCTGTTTGTGAAGGTAAGCAGAACTAGAAAACAATTATTATATCATTAATCTTTATTCGTTAATCACACTGAATCTAAATTACAAAGACCTAGGTAATCAATAATAATAAAACAATTACATCATTTATACTTATTTTTAAATCACATTGAATGTATTCGACATTTGTTTATCATTTTAGAATGTAAGTGTCCTTGCTCAGCTATTGGCTTGGCACCGATTAAATCTAACGAAACAGAGAAACTAAAACAACGAATCAAAGAATTGCAATCCATGTTGTCTATAAAGAAAAACATGACTGCTAAAGCTAGGCTTCTAAAGATATGTGCATCTGATCCGCGACCATCCGCCAAGGGAATTGGGTTCGTGTTGGGAATAGGGGTTTTAGTTGTTATCATTTCAAGTATTGTTTTCATGGATCTACCTAGTCTGATATCTGCGGTTAAATTAAAAAAGCGGTGAAAGGAATTTGCACTGTTGATTTGTTTAATTTTGAAACATTATAATTGCTTGACAAAGATATGGGACAAACTTTGGACAAACCATTATTAAGTGAAAGGGATTCAAGTTTGTTCAATTGAAGGCCACGCCCTCTTAAGAGGGGAAACATTTGAATTATAATACATTTGATTTTATTTTTCAAACTTCTTTTCCTCTAAAACCATTTGGCCAGAAAAGATGAAACATTTGTGGAAGCATCCTTAACTAGTGTAGATTCAAGTTTTTTTCAAATGATCTTCCTCTGGGGTAGGGTAGGGCTACAATAGGGAGGAATATATAGAGAAAAGTCATTCAATTTTTTTGAAAATCATTTGGCCAGAAAAGCTGAAACTTACAGACACGTGTAATAAGTATTCGGTCACAAAATGGCGGCGTGTTTACGCTTGAAAACGAAAGTAAAAAATAAACGACCTTGTCCGATAATTTTAGCACTACAGGAAGTAGAATTGTTTAAATTTAGAAATAAGTCACGTGGTATATCATGTGACACTTTTGTTTATCGTCTGCTTGTTTACAAATAAAAGAAATCGTGGTTGTTATAGCCATGGGTCGGAAAGGAAAAGAAACGGGAGCGGACGTCAAAAAAGTCATTGTGGATTTAATGCAAAGTGGACTTTCACGGAGAAAGATTAGTGAAATGTTGAAAATACTAAAATCAACCGTTATTGACATTTGTAAAAGGTTTTCAGACACGGGTTCCTTAGAAAACAAACCGAGAAGCGGCAGGCCTCCAAAAACCAAGCCCCGTGATTATCGCAAGCTAGAAAGGATTGTAAAAACAAATCGGAGGTGTTCCTTGTCAGATATTACTGCTAAATGTAACCGAGGAAAGGCCTGGACCAGTGAGTAGAAGGACTATTCAACATAATTTACATAAAAATAATTACAGGAGGAGTGTTGCAAAGAAGAAACTTGTTATAAAGGAAATAAATAGGAAGAAGCGACTTGCGTGGTGTCGGGGGAAAAGACAATGGTCAGTTAAGGATTGGAAACTTGTAATTTTTTCAGATGAAAGTAAAATCATAATTGGCCATGACGAGAGAGTTCGGATTTGGAGGAAAAAAGACGAAGGGTGGAGACCTGACCTCGTTGAGAAGCGAAATTCACAGGCTAAGTTTGAAGTCATGATATGGGGGTGCATTTGTTGGGAAGGTGTAGGACTATGACGCCGGTAGAAGGAAACATAAATGTAGCAAAATGTCAAGACATTATAGAGGAAAACTTGTGGCCCGTTCTTGCTAGACATTTCCCCCCAAATGGATGTTTTTTCCAAGACGACAACGCCCCCGTGCATCGAGCCAGATCAGCACAGGAATATGTGGCAAGAAATCGAATTAACTGTTTAAGCTGGCCTGCCCAGTCACCAGACTTAAATGTTATTGAAAATGTGTGGCTTTTTATTAAAAGGAAACTTCAATCACGCAGTGGCACAATTAAATCAACAGGAAAATTTGATCGAGGAAATTCGGCGAATTTGGACTCAAATTACGCCTGCTTACATTAAACGTTTGTATGGCTCTATTCCCGATCCAACATCAGACTTAAAGGACACCTAACAAAATATTAAACCGTAAGTAGTTGTTGTTTTTTTATTTCATTAGTTTTAATAGAAATTAAGCTTGTGTTATTCTTGTGCATTCGTCGCCAATGTAAACACGCCGCCATTTTGTGACCGAATACTTTTTGCACGTGACTGTATGTGAAGGCATCTTCAGGCAGTGTAGATTCAAGTTTGTTTAGATCATCATCCCTAGGGGTAGGATGGGGCCACAACAGGAGGTCGAATTTTTACATAGGAATATAGAGAAAATCTTCAAATCGTCATTCCAGGGGGTAGATTGTGATCACAAGGGAGGGAGGGGGTCAAATTTTTACATAAGAAGATATAGAGAAAAATCATTGAAAATCTCCTCTGAAACCTTTTGGCAAGAAAAGCTAAAACTTGTCTGGAAGCATCCCCAGGTAGCGAAGATTCCAGTTTCTTCAAATCATCGTCACCGGGGATAAGATGGGGCCAAAATGAGAGTCGAAATTTCTATAGGAATATATAGAGAAATTTTAAAGAAAAATATTCTTCTCAACAATTAATTGGCCAGAAAAAGCTGTAACGTTGGTGGAAGCTTCCTTAGGTAGTATAAATTCAAGTTTGTTCAAATACTTATCCCAAGGGGTAGGTTAGACCACAACGGGGGGTCGAATTTTTAAATAGGAATATATAAAGAAAATCTTTAAAAATCCTCTCCAAAACCAGTTGGCAAGAAAAGCTGTAACTTTCCTGGAAGCACCCTCAGGTAGTGTAGATTCTAGTTTGTTTAAATCAACATCCCCGGGGTAGGGTAGGTACATAACGGTGGTCAAATTTTTACATAGGAATATGTTGAGAAAAATCTTTATAAAAGTCTTCTTTTCACAAACCAGTAGGCCAGATAGCTAAAACGTGTGTGGAAGCATCCTTAGGCAATGTATATTTCAGTTTGTTCAAATCCTTATCCCCAGGTGTAAGATGGGGTTACAATGGGGGTGAATTAATAGAAAAAAAATATTATACTCAAAAACTGAAACAATAAAAGGAGCTCAGTGTTTAACTTAAGATTATGTTTTTCAAAAGAGGATTTCAAACGATTCCTATCCAATATATTAGGAATTAATAAAACATATTTGTTACAATGTCCTGATCAATGATAAAGCTTGAAGATGTTGACTATCACTATCACGTATTTATGAAAAGAATTAACGGAATAAAAATATTTAGGTGCATGCTTTGTTCCATAAAGACGCATTCCAGCACTTAGCATATCGTTTTCTTTTATTATCAAATACGAATATAAATACGCATGATAGTTTTCATTGTAAGCTGAATTTTACAACTAAAAAGTACGAATATGAGCTAAATGATTGTTTGATATTTTTTGTCTTCTTATGGTAGTTTTTATTGTTAGCTACATTTAACAACTGATATTGGTATTTTTGAAATCGTTAGCTATGATTTACATTATTTATTGTTATTATCTAATGTTTATTATTGCCATCTTCAATTATTTATCATATGTTGAAAGTTGAATGCGTATGAAAGTTTGTCATCTGTTTCTATTAAGTTTTCCTTTTATTTCGTTTATTAGTCTAAAACACATTACACGTAAATTCTTGATATTGTTAGACAAAAAAGGGTAGTTTCTTTTAAGTTAAGATGAGTTAAATGGCTGAAAGGTAGCTTTTCCTATAATTGTTGTCCAGTCTTTGGTTTTCTGTATTTATAAAGCAATGATGTTATAATTTTGTTAGATGAATATCGATGTATTGTGAAAGTCGAATTTAAATGCTAGCTTCGTTAATGATTTTTTGTTGTTGATTATTATGTGATATCGATGTCCTTAGTTAGGAAGTTTGGGACTCATTAACGTTATTCTATAATCTAAGGGTTAAACACATGTCTTTTTATTTATTTGTGTTTATTTGATTTATATTACTCCACAAATAATCTTTTAAAACTGTGCTTATTTTGTTGACTTGTCGAATTACCTTGTGCAATTAAGGAAAATGTGTTTTATAAATAGTTTAAACTTTTTATTATTGCACTTTCAAATAAACCCTTGATTTATATCTTGTTTTATTTAATCAACATTTTTACATAATTATTAGGAAATTGATCTTTATACAAAGAAATAGTATAATAGTTCAAATTTAATTATATCTTCTTTTATAATAAAGTTTCAGCAACAAAAAACCATGAACACCGTTAAATAACCAGTAGAGACATTGCCTACATAGTTATCTCGGAAAGGCAATCGAATTTGGTACCTTGTGATAAGATTTGACGTGTGTTTCATGAAAAAAATTAATAAAAAATTAATAAACAGGAAAGGTTTACAGGGAACTATATTTTCGTGCAGGTGTTCTAGAGAAAAATATTAAAATCATGCATTCTATAAAAAATTAATAACATTTAACATATAATTATATATATATTTTTATATTTTTTATGCGCACAAACTTTCAACTTGTGATATGTTTGAAACGTGTGTGTAAGAGATGCGATACATCTATTTTGTATCAAGAATTTTATTGATTTTCAGCGGAAAAAAACATACAAATATTAAGAAAAAATCTGATTTTTAATCCAAACTTTGCAAGAATTTTACCTTTGAAGACCTCTTTCAAAATAATTATATCCCTGACCCCCATGTTTAATCATATGATTTACATACTGATGACATATCTAGACAAACAGCATTGGAATTTTTAAAAAAAGTTATTTCAAATAAAAATGTTACTATTGAAAAAGGGCAAAAGGTCATGAAGAAAAGTATGCGCTTTAAATGAAAAAAAAATAATCACCCAATTCAATCTGATCATTTTGCATAATTTGAAAAAAAAAAATATAATATTTGATTTTGATATTCTGTTTAGTTGGAAAGCTGGCGACAAATGCCAATTCAGCAAAAACTGCATTTTAGTGCATAAAGTCAATAAAATGCGCCCGAACTTAGGGGGATGAACATTGACCACTTTTTTGTATTTTTTGAGTATGTTTATCTACATCTTTCAATGATATACTTCTTATGAAATTCTTGATACAACTGAGATTGATACAACTGAGAATTGAGATGCCTTGACATCCACAACACTGTAACACAGCTTCACTATATCATGCATGATATCAAACTACCCTTCACTAATCCATTTGCATTACGACACAACCATGAATGTTAAAATAAACATCTATGATACAGTGCCCGCAACGTTATTTTTTACAAGATAAACGATAGGATAGGATTCACGCACGATAGGATAGGATTAACGCACGATAGAACAGTATACACGCACGATACGATAGCATTAACGCACGATAGGATAGGATTGATACACGATAGGAAAGGATAAACGATGTTCATGATAAACGTATAATCGCTTTAAACGATCTTCATGAATAACCTGATAATGGCATAATTTGGGAAAGAACACGTACGAATAAAGATTTACGTGGAATTTCTTTTTAGTAAAAATTGCCGAGTTGTTAATCATCGCTGCATCATTGATAGAATGTATGAAAATAACCAGTTAATTTTTTTTAACACAAATTATAAGCTTAAATGATCAATTAATTTTCTGTATTGTTAACATTACTTTCATTACCGAACACCCTAGCCGATCGCCGCAAATATTGCAGCCCGAGTTCAAATCACACAGAAAATAGCTGGTTCGACTATAAAAATCCAACTCTTGTTTAAAGTTAATATATAATCTATCATAAATACATTTCTTTCTGTGTAAGAAAATGATGCATTAAAAACGAATTATATAACATACAAGTTAAATAAATATTTGCGCAAATATACATTCCGCTTACGATTTGTTAACATTGTTTTCATTACCACACACGCTAGCCGATTGCCGAGAACATTTCAGCCCAAAATCAAATATCACACGGAAAATAACGGGTTCAATAACTATACAACTCTGGTTTTAATCAAATATAAATTATATCATAAACACTTTTGTTTCTGTTAAATATGATGGATAAAAAAAATTATATTGCATAAAAGTTAGTTTACTGAGGTATACACTTCGCGTACGATTTTATATATTCGATATACAGGTATATATGTTACCTTGTTCCTAAGGGCTTCGATAGTTTACATTATTTTTTTTATTTCCAATGCTTACAGATATGATTTACATGTAATATTTGTTAATTTTGATCTAAAAAATTAGACATTAGTATCATGATAGATTGCTGGATAGGATTTTACAATTCTTGTTCGATAAATTTTCTTATACGGCGCACTGAACGACTTGGAACTTTGAGATAAATTTACTTGCTTATGAAAAGGCACGAAACGATTAACACGATAGGATAAACGGAAAAACTGTTAAAATTGAACGATAAACCTGATAGGATTAACGCACGATAGGATAGGATTAACGCTCGATAGAACAGTATACACGCACGATACGATAGCATTAACGCACGATAGAACAGTATACACGCACGATACGATAGGATTGATACACGATACGATAGGATAAGATTGTAAAAAATAACGTTGCGGGTACTGTACACTTGTTTACACTAGCATTTATACACTAGCAACATTTCTACTAACTACGTATTTATGTAGTATAGCACAAATACTGCATTTATTTAGGATATAACATTCTTTACCTAACGTTAATGCAGAACATTTGCTTTAAGGCTCGGAAAAAATAACAATTTGAAAATCAATGGGTTTTTTGTGTCTAGAAAACCTTTAATTCTCTCATGATAATTCTCTCATGATAGAGGATGGTGGACCAATTATGGTACTACAAGTACCTATAAATCACCTCTATTTTTTAGCCATTGATCATCAACATTTGGTGTCAGTGTCATTATAGGCATTATGTGTGTTCTTTCCATTTGTAGATAATTTTCGGTATGTGTCTGACCATGGAAATAGGTGTACACGCTACTTATAGTAAGACTCAATTTGATCCTGTTCTGAGACAGGAACTACTGGGTACATTGTTGCAGCATACTGAATTCCATGATCTTGTTCAAATATACCTAATAAATAAATTACTACAACAAACATCGGCGAAAATTCCAACAAACACCTAGCAAAACTAATATCAGTTGAAATATTTTTTTATTTTAAGACTACAATGGGGTTTTCATGAGGTTTTCATAAATATATATTAACCAGAGACGAAATCGATCTTGGAGTTGTAAGATGTAGATAAGTGAATACAAAGGAGTTAATGGACGGGCAAAAATAAAAGTTTTTCATCACTAAAGTCTCTTTATTTTTGTTTCTATGATATATGTATTGCAGAATGTATGCTTTTAATTGTAAGAATTGATTAAAAACGCTCGATGGTCGTGATCATTTTAAAACTGTATTTATCTCCTTTATATAAAAAAAAATAAGATAATACCCAATTTTAAATGGTAAAATATATGATTTTTTTCTTTACAAAAGAATAGTTTATAGCTAAACGAACAATATCTTAAGAGGCAGATCTTATGGTTAATTCGTTGACCATCCAGCCCCCTCAAACAAATCTGTTATGAAACTAGCATATCTTTTTGCAAGATAAAGCATGTAAATCACTGCCATTAATCAAATGGGTTTTTTTTCTCAAGTAACCATGTTGTTTGGGTAGATTGACTCCAGCAAGAGTTTAGTATTTACTGTTTAATAGCTCTTTGAATTAATAATCTCCTACCTGGATATGTTGTTCTTTCCACATTACCATGGTTGTGATTGATTAATACGGAAGACAATTATATTGCCTACTTTTGGGTATTAGTGTGTTTTGTAGAAAAACCCCTTTAGCAATGGTTAAGATAACAAAAATTTACCATAATGTATACATCTAATTTTAATGTTTGCTTGCTTAATATGTGAAATATACATATATCGTCTTGTATTTTTATAAAGATTTGTTAAGCGGATTAAACTACAAAATGTTTTTTATTTTTATCTTCAAGTGATGTTAAAAAAAGCATCGTGTATAAAGCTGCTCAGAGGACGGTTATTGAGTGTAATATGTCTAAAATTCCTTTTTCATATATTATTGCCAACGACAAAACAATATCATGAAAAAAAATTAAGAATATGTCTTTAATAAATAGGAAGGTAATTGGAGGCAAGCAGATTATTGGCAAAATATATATTGATATACATGTATGCTGCATATATGGCTGTATAGCCCATAACAAAGGGGGGAGGGGGGAGCCCGTGGGAGGAGTTTGATTGGTTATGGCTATTTAGCCCATAAATCAGGTGAGGAGTTACAATTATAGCCCTAAAAGTGGATTTGTTAGGCAGATATAGCCCAACAACATTCCACAAAGGGGGGAGGAGGCACAACCAGACGACGATTGGTTAGGTATATATAGCCCAGGACGATAATTGGTTGACATTTAACATCTGACAAATCAGGAATTGAACTAGTGTAAAATATAGAAAGAGGAGTGGAACGTGTTTTTAAACAGTTGTAGCGATATGTAGTAATTTAGAGTAGGTTACAAAGGTTATGAACGATTGCCCACTATTGTCACTTGTCAATGTTTCACTGTCTTAGCTCTAAGCTAAACCTTTCTATTAATTAAATAAATAAATCAAAGACGATGTGTATGAAATAATGCAAATCTGTCATCTCCGTAATTATGATTTATTGCGTGAAAAAGTCATTCACAAAATTTGTAGTGAGGTAACAAAAAAAGAAGTGTATTTGTTGATTTCTTCTTCTTACTGTTATAAAATAAGTTTGATAAATCTGGAAGATTTAAAAGGAAATACATTTGATTAGCTTGAAGACATGTTAAGTCTTGGAGATTATCTATAGATTAAAAATAATGTAAGTGAATGAAAATGACCAATGAAAAAAGAGGGTTGAATTTGTTCTTTATAAAAAGAAAAAAAAACTTTAGAAAACTATTTGTGTTTTCAATTTCCTGCAAAAAAGGTTGAAAAGGTTGAAGTGAAAGATATGGAAACTAGTTCGGCAATTACCAATTTAATGGTTTTGGAGTGTGGTGAGGAATTATGACAGTCTGACAAAGTTATGCGGAAGAGGAATATCGGATCGGTGATGATGTACAGTATGATAAATGCAATGATGACACTATTATCAGTAAACGCTGTTATTCTTGAAAAGAAAAAAGAAGACAGAATTATACCAAAGACACTTGGAGTCCGTAATTATATTCAGTGGACGAGCGAAAATTCAAAACTATCAAGGTGTCCTTAGGTTGATAAATTTCCTCTTAGCGAGGACATTTTTGTGCGCATTTGTGTCATCAAAAAACAATCTAACCTGACTATAGATATTCGACGTTTTAATGGACATTAAGCAACGCTTGAAGGAATTCAGTTAAATTTGAATCAGTGGTTATATTTAAAAACATCAATTAAGCACATAGAATCTTCAGTTAGGAAGAGTTCATCGGAAGAGAAATGATCGTCATCTTTATATGAATAAAATATAAACAAAAAACACTAAAGATGGATTTTTTGTTATTAAAGATATCTTATGCCTTCAATAAAAAAAACTTGGATAAAGTCGGTTTACTCTGTATTTTTAAAGAAGCTTAAAAAAAAACCCTACAATGCTACAATATATTAAATGTTTTTAAAGTCCCCCTTTCCCGCCAACTGCTCTATAAAGTCCATTTCAACGGAGGGGGGGGGGGGCGGGGGGGTAGGCGGCGGCCAGTGTTAAGCAGAATAATGACCCCCGTAGAATAATGACCGGGGGTCATTCTTCGACGTAGAATAATGACCCCCGGTCTTAATTCTACGTAGATAAATGACCCTTTTGCCTGAAGAATAAGTGTCATTTTCATAAAGATGAGCACACTTTACATGAAGAAAAGTGACCCCTGTAGAATAATGACCCCTTATAAATTTAAGTTTTTCAGAATCATTTCTTATTATTTGTGGAATAGTCTTACAATATTGTAATTTTTACTGCAGTTTACAGAAAGTAACTGAAATTATAATTAACATTAAAATAAACTGAAAGTGAAAGAAGGGGTATATCTTAGAAAATAAAAATCCTTCCATTATAACAAGATACTGACGTATTGTATCGGGGTATAGTTTTCATCTTAACGAGTTACATTTACATGTATCTCATTATTACGAGTGACAACACATTAAAATTATGTTGAGATACAAGACTCTATATAACAAAATTCTGTTTATTTGCGATGAAAGAGTAGACTCTGTATTTTTCATGAATTATACTTGCATTGACGTTTATGATTTTCCCCCACTACTAACTACTGGGTATGCAAGTGCATCACCCAGAATTAATGATGAAACCAAAATTAGAAAAAGTTTACTCCACTGTTAGGAATAATAACCAGGCTGAAGCAAGCAGCCACTAACAGCAGCCACTAAGCCCGTAGAAGCTAACGGTTATTAAGTAAAGTCATCAAAGTACTAAGAGTGCTCGAAGAGAAAATATATTTATTTTATCATCGGCATACTCTAATGAATATCAAGATGATTAATGCATCAATAATTTGTACAAGCATTGACAACTTTGGAGGCAGTAAAGCTCGCCTGGATAAGAGATATAAATGCGTCTGTTTAATAGAAATCAAATCAATATTGATGGGTGTCCAAATGGGTCATAAGTTTTAAAAATAATGTTATCTAAAGTGTAGTAAAATATAGGAACTCAACGCGTCGTATAAAGTAATATGAAACTGTCTGATAATATTTAAGACATGATAAAGTAATTTAAAAGGCGTATGCGGACTACTTATAGGTTTTCCAACAATATATTCGCTGTATATTCTTACCAAATCAAACAATTTTAGATATACGTTGTAAATTGAAAGCGAGCGTTTGGGGAAAAAAATCCTGACAATTTTTAACAAAAATAAAATGCTTACTTTACATTTTATTAGCCCCCCCCCCCACCCCCCCCCCCCCCCCCACCGCAGAAAAGCATAAAAAAAAACAAAATAAAAAAACAAACAAACAATCTAACGAACACAAAACAATACACACATACTGAACAAGAAAACCCGAGCCATCCAGTGTGGCAAGATAGTTTGTTTTCATCGAAGTTAAACATGTTTGTGTTTAAAAATTTATCCTCGGGTCTTTTCACTTCCTCAGAAATAACATGAATCGAATATTAAAAAGATTTCGTGTCATTACAAAAATAAGATGATCAGAAATCTAACATTGTGATTTTATTCTCAAAAAAAAATGAGCGTCTGTCGCAGTCAAAAATGGCGAAAATATTAATCCTGATGTGAAATTGGGATTATTTTGTCCCAGCCATGTTTTGATGTGAACCTTTGCGAAAATACAATTATGACAATAAAATGGTCCAAATAGCTCACCCGAACT
>WFKH01010931.1:69428337-69439992 GCA_016163765.1 Magallana hongkongensis
GGGGTGAAAGGTGGGCCGTTATCTCCCTTATCTTTGAAGTGTGTATCAAAGGAATACCAGGGCAGTGTAGGGGACCTATAGACCTACATGTATTTTTTCCCGGTCTCAAATTTGGGCTGTATAGGTGTACCACAGGGAAGTCCCCAGGGGTTCGGGCTCATTTAAGGGGTTTATAGCTTCCTTGATTTTGATCATAAGAACTTAGAAACACTGGGGCTAAGTAGAGTAACTTCCTAGGTATTTTTAACAAGCGTTCGAGGGCGTCCACATATCCTTTTGAATATAGATTTCTGTTGGTATGTTAACAAAGGCTTTAGATGACTGACATTTCATATTTAATGCTATTTGCAGTATTTTGGGATTTTCAGGATGATACATATATCACTAATTATGAAATAAAATCAAATAATTTATTTTCAAATTGCAGAGAAAATGCATGTTTTCAAAGTATATCCATGATAACAAAAAAAAATCAATTGAATGCAAAATCAGAAATACTTAGTGTGCGATTTTAATGACGCTATTTGATTGATGTGCAATATAGAAATGTACATGCAAATTGACAACCGCTGCCGTTGAAACGTGCTTTGTGAAATTATTTTTATTTTTTAATATTTTGATATTTTAATGAGTATTTTTTATACATATACCTGTATTATGATACTCAAAAACAATTTGTTAAGGGAAACCAAATATGTTCTTCAGCATCACTTGATATGCACTAATAAGTTAACTTTTGCCAAAAGAAAACACTCGCCATGTGGAGTTTTTTAAAAAGTAGGACAGATTTGACGACTAAAAAAATGAAACCTATAAGATGGGTACTTCTTGGATACCAAGAAAATTAAGAAAATCTTTCAATAGAAAAAAGTTATAAACTTTAATTCGTATTATCTTACAAAATATATTGTTATAGGAAAGGATGAATGAGCATTTAAATACAATGAAACATATGGAAGAACCGGGATTCGATCCCATTGCCCATGAAACTGTAGACGGGCACTCTACCACTGAGCTACACAGGCCGATGTCCTCGGTCCATTTAGCCCCATTTAGTACAAAATAATCGGGATCAATGTTCACAAAATAGTGTAAACCTGCTGAAGCTTGTTGTGAATACCTGGGAAGGTCCTCTACTTAATCCCAGTGTTTCAAAATCAAAACTGATCAAAATTAAGGCAGGTATAAGCCCCACGGAACCACCTGGTGGTGCCCGTACAGCCCAAATTTGAGACCTGGAAATAATAGCCCTGTAGGTCTCCTACACTGCCTTCTAATTCGTTTGATGCAAACTCTAAAGATAAAGGAGATAACGGCCCACCATTCACCACCATATCGTTGTGAAAAGTTAAAAAAAAAGTTCTAGTGAGCTAAATAGACACATCTAGATGTGATAGACGCCCTCTGACGCTTGTTATACATATTTTAAAAAATTCCTCTACTTAACCCTGGTGTTTCTAAGTTCTTGTGATCAAAATCAAGGGGGATATAGACCCCTTAAATGAGCCCGAACCCCTGGGGATCACCTAGTGGTACCCCTACAGTCCAAATTTCAAACCAGGAAATAATAGCCCGATAGGTCCCCTACACTGCCCTGTCATTCGTTCGTATTCACTTTAAAGATAAGGGAGATAACTACACAGTCACCTTTCATTCATAGATCACTGTACAATGCTAAAAATGACAAAGTTCGGGTGAGCTAATTGGACACATTTTATTGTCATAATTGTATTTCCTCGAAGTTTCACATCAAAACATGGCTGGGACAAAATAATCCCAATTTCACATCAGGATTAATATTTTCGCCATTTTTGACTGCGACAGACGCTCATTTTTTTTTTTAGAATAAAATCACAATGTTAGATTTCTGATCATCTTATTTTTGTAATGATACGAAATCTTTTTAATGTTCGATACATTTTGTTTCTGAAGAAGTGAATAGACCCGAGGATAAATTTTTAAGCACAAACATGTTTAACTTCGATGTAAACAAATTATCTTGCACAGGATGAATGACCATCTTTAAGTTCTCCTTAAAGGTAGCTTTAAGGTGCTTAAAGGTAGCTTAAAGACGATCTTTAAGCTACCTTTAAGCTATATGTGCTGCTTAAAGGTGGCTTAAAGGGGGCTTAAAGAAAGCGTAAAGATGGCTTAAAGGTGCTTAAAGGCAGCTTAAAGACTATCTTTAAGCCACCTTTAAGCCACCTTTAAGGACAACTTATAGGTCCTTAATGTCCAAACTTCTTTAAGCCACCTTTAAGCCACCTTTAAGCCATTTTAAAAAAATCATAACAGTCTTTATTTAATATTGTGCCTAATTTACCAACAAATTGTAGTAACTTTATAACAATTTAATCAATTGTGATCAATAGACAAATATATTCAACCTATATGCGATGAATTTATTTTTAAAAAGCATATCCGAGCGTCTGGACAAAAACACACCTGTTGTGTATATCCTGTATATTCTGTGTTAGTTCCATGGTTTTCTTTTAGGTTTAACAAGCAATAGATTTTAATTAGATATACACAAAGAAATGAAAGCATGTCTAGACACACAACGGAGCGATTTTAACAAAAATTCCACATGAACATGTACGGCAGTTAAGTAATAATGCATATTCTGTCGCTAATTTCAATGATTCCTAGACATAAAGAAGTACTAAAAACCTTTTTTGCTAAAATAAAAATAAAAAAAAAAAAAAAATTAAATCAAAAAAAAAATTAAAACGCCCAAGAGGGGTATCGATCGCGGAACCCTTGGTTTGCTAGCATCAGCTCGATTCCACTACGCTACTGCAACTCACAAATGATAGGGTTTTCATATCCTATAAAACATTATAATGTGTGTATTTTTTACTTAAAAAGATTTTGACTTCTTCCATTCAGTTTGTAACAATCAATTATATCTAATAACATGTTAAATATACGTTCACAGAATTCATAACTATGAAACGCAAGGAAGAAGATGAAACTATATGTTTAAATGCGTTAAAATTATTAGGGTAATTATAGTTCTACGCAATTTACCGGTTTTCATTATCACGGCGCCGTTTCGGCATAAAATAATTTAAATAATACTGATTATTATACATTTAGAACAGATCTAGAATAACAAATTAAATGATATATGTTTAAATATCTAATTGTTTACATTTTTTAAACTATCAATTCTATAACAAACAATATCACCAATTACCAGTGACGTATTTACATTTTGTACTGCCGATGATGTGGCAATTGCAAATGATGTATACATACATGTATTTGTACATATGGTGTACCGTCCTGGTATGTGACATATTATATCACTCCTTATAAATATACTTAATTAATGAACTCAAATTCATTATCACCAGTACTGTAATTAATTAGCCTCAAGATTTTACTCTTACATGCATGTATCTTTGATATGTAGATAATATTTTTAAAACCCAGGGTGATGAAATGATATTTTGAGAATGAATTACAAATGTAAATAAAATTTTCATTCGATGTACTTATCGTATACACAGACATACTAAGATTTCAACACCTCTAGGAACCCTGGTCTGCACCTGGGCACAAGACGCATCTGTTGTGTATATCTTGTATATTCTGTGTTAATTCCAGGGGTTTTCTCAAGTTGAACAAACAATAGACTTTAATTAGATATACACAAACGAATAAAACCATGTCTAGACAACCAAAGCAGCAATATCCCGCCCGATATAAAAAAAGCAGTTGAGAGTTTTCATCTTTAACCTGTATCTAGCAGATCTAGAATTAGACCTACAAATAGTTAAAATTGATTAAAAAAATACATATCTTAAACTGATTATTAAACTAAATCATGGGGTTTTTTTCATTTATTTTTTTATATTGTTTAACAACAGGATAATCTTTAAAAAGAAAAGAAAAGAAAGAAATCCGTTATCGTACTTAGTGTGAACGCGTGTACTTTTACGAAAACAAATTCTAAATAAAAACGAATTGATGTAGATTTGTATTATTGAACTTTGAATCCAGTTCAATGAAAATTATGAATTTAACATCATGTGCAAACAGTCAAACAGTTGATGGTTTTCGACTAAGTATTATTTAGTCAAATATTAAATAATATTATTAATGAGAGAGAGAGAGAGAGAGAGAGAGAGAGAGAGAGAGAGCTTTCACCAATTAGTTTATAATAGGAAACAAACATACTTTAAAGAGACATGGTGACGCACAAACCCATGATTTAGCAAATATCGAATTTTTACACGATTTCCACATATTTTATATATCATATGAAAAGATGAACTTTTGAAAAATTACGGTGTTCAAAAGTAAATAAATCAAATTAAAAAGAGAAAAATAGAATTAAGCGTTGGGCCAACACGAAAATATTGAGTTTTTCTTCCGCTTCATAGCCACGCAAGCGCAGGGGAATGTAAATACTGCAGCGTGGCATACATCATGAGCCAGAAGCCTCTCATTGAAACACGATGTCTTCAAGAACTATATATTTATTAAGATGCATTCTCTATTAATGCATATTTCTTACCACAGACATCGAATAGCTTCAAATTCAAATTCTTTTTTCTGTGTGTCAATCCCACTGTAACTATTTTTAGACAGAAATCGCAATCACGTGACACTAAACCAATGTCCAACACAACTCGGTTTGTTTACATGTGCAATTTCCGGATGAGTTTTAATGACTTGTAAATTGATAAGTTATGACTTATTATGCGTGAAACCTTCCGTATGATGAAATTTCGAATAACTCTTCTTACTTCCGTTGTCATAATCAAAAAGTAAAACATCTATTTTGAGTCATCGTGCCACTTTAATGTAATTTCATGCGCGGATTTAGAGACAAGAACTGCACTCACTGCTACAATAATTTTGAAACAAAAACATAAAGTCTTATAACGGCGATCTGTGTTCATTGGAGTTGTGTTGATATAATAGCGATCTGTGTTCAATAGAGCGACTACATGCGTGTGGTGTTTACACAAGCAAAACTTGGATGTAGATACCTGTTTCTGCATGGTGTGTGTGTTGACAATTAAAACCGCCTGGAACACCCCCCCCCCACCCTCCTTAATTGAAAACTTTATCATCATTTGAATTACCCCCTCCCTCCCCCACAAAGAAGTTTTTGCATTTCATTTATGTATTTAATATGAAACTGTTCCGCTTGATCAAAGTTGACTTAAAGGGAACTTAAAGATGGTGTAAAGACAACTTAAAGGGAGCGTACATGCCACTTAAAGAGGCTTAAAGGTGGCTTAAAGATGGCTTAAAGGTGGCTTAAAGAAGTTTGGACATTAAGGACCTATAAGCACTAGCTTAAAGGTGACTTAATGGTGGCTTAAAGATCGATATCCTTTAAGCCGCCTTTACGCCACCTTTAAGCCACCTTTAAGGACTTGCTTAAAGATGGTTTTTCGCCCTGTGTTGCCACATTGGATGGGCTCGGGTTTTGGTATGTGTGGCTTGTTTTGTGTGTCTTGTTTTGTGTTCGTTAGATTGTTTATTGGTTGGTTTGTTTTTTGTATTGTTTTGTTGTTGTTGTTGTTGGTTTTTTGGTTGTTTTTTTTTTCTAAGGGAGGGGGGGGGGACTAATAAAATGTAAAGTAAGTATTTTATTTTTATTTAAAAAGTGTCTGGGTTTTTTTCCAAAACGTTCGCTTTTAATTTACAATGTATATCTAAAAATGTTTGATTTGGTAAGAATATACAGCGAATATTGTTGGAAAACCTACAAGTAGTACCGCATACGCCTTTGAAATTACTGAATCATATCATAATCTTATATATTATCATACAGTTTTATATTACTTTATACGACGCGTTGATTTTTTCCATTTTTAATAAGACTACACTTTCGATAACATTATTTTCATAACTTATGACCCATACAGACACATATCAATATTGATTTGATTTATTTACTGCCTCCGAAGTTGTCAATGCTCGTTCAAGTTATTGATGCATTTACCATCTTGATGTTTATTAAATTATGCTGTTGATAAAGTAAGATATAATTTTCTGTTCGAGTACTCTCTGTACTTTGATGATTTTCCTTATTGGCTGCTAGCTTCTGCGGGTTTAGTGGCTACTGTTAGTGGATGTTAGCTTCAGTCTGGTGGAATTATTACTCGAATGATCAATCTATCAAATCTAAAATACCTTGTTCGCAGTCAAAACAATTTTTTTCCGTTTCACATAAAAAAATACATAAAAATTCACATAAAATAATTCAAAGCCGATATTGGTCTCTGTTTTGTGAAATCATGCATATTTCAAAAAAGATTCTTTATTTTTCCATCAAAGAAAATATTTGTGTGTTGAGGAACCTTGAATCAAAATATTAAGGGGGCTCGATGGTCATGGCTATATTTAGACAATTTAAATCTCCTAAGAAGAAGAGCTCTGTATAAAGATATATGAAACTAATAAATTTTAAAGCTAAATCTTAAGTTGAAAGCAGATCTGATGGTTAATTTGTTGACCACCTACCCTCGTTAAGAACTCTGTGTAATGCAACACATTATACTTCAGTCCGTTCCTACAAGGTGATCACTGATGCACTGTATTTACGTTTACCTAAAATTGCTATTGAAACTTTGTTAACTAAAGAATAACATCTTTAATGTGAACTACATGTAAATTCTTTTTTCACCTTATCGACGCTTTTAGAAATAATCTCTTTTTAATATATTCGATCACTGTTTATTATCTATTTAAGATAAATTACTATAGTCAGGTACTCTTCACACAAGTGCTCTGAAAAAATATAGTTCTATTCATGATCACAAATACAACATTACAACAAACGTTTAGAATATCGATGTGTATGTAATACGTAGAAGAAAACAGAACTAACGTAAAATGATTTTTTTTTTAAATCACTTTCCTCCAGAAATGTAAATAAGAAGTATTTATAGTCCTAAGTTACCTGCCTCCTTAGTCTTTTTTCACAAAAATATATGTCATTCTTCCATTGACAATTTATTCACCAATGAATATTGCTTATATTATAACAACAATTATTCTTTCATGATTATTGTTCGTTGATTATCACACAATTTCCTCTGAGAGAGAATGTTAATTACTCATTGTGTATGAATGTGTTTTTCTTTTGTTTTCTTTTTTTTAAATTACGGAATGGTTATGCAACACCTGCACAGATTTCTGATCACACTTATGTAGACCTGGCAATTTGTTGCCGATGCAATTGTAAAATCGCGATAAAATATAGTTTAGCAAGCTGTGGATAAATTTTGTAAATCAAATATTGTTTTTAAATTATAAAGCTATATAGAATGTTGTTAAGAATTAGTCATGGTAAAGTATCAAGTACAGTTCAGCAGATTTCTACGCTAGTGCAGCGTCATTTTCCCGCCATATGTCGACGAGAGAAGAGACATAACTGTTAACAATCAGTTTGTGGCAATGTAAGTGTGTTTGTGTGTGTTTGCTACGGATATGAAAAACTATATACAGCGATTTCTTTGCAAGTTTGGTGTTTATAACTTCAAAATCACCTGAGCAGAGTGAAAATTCAAGTAAAGTCAGATATCTTGGATACGGGGTAAACCATTTCTATTCTTATTTACAGTGGGGATCATTTTCTAGGTGGGTCATTTCTCTTCATGTATAACATGAAGAAAAATAAACCTCGGTCTTTTTTTTTTCTTTTCTTTTTTTTAAATCCAATTATTCTACAGCAAGGGGGGATCATTATTCTACGTCGAAAAATGACTTCTGGTCATTATTCTATGGGAGTCATTATTCTTCTTTACACCGGCCGGCTTTATCATTTTCTTAAAGAAAAGAGATAAACTTTAAGTGATACACTAATTTTTATTTTATGTTTAACCATACCCAAAAAGTAAAGTTTTAACAATTTCCGGGTAGTTTTTTTCTGTATAATCTTTTGCACGGAAAATCCAGGCGGAGGTCCATTTGTTTTCTTTTTAACGATGAATACATATCCTTGCTGACTTTTCTTCTTCTTCTTCTTCTTCTTCTTTGTCCTCTCGTGTGGTGCATCAGTAGTCGGGGGCGGGGGTAATTGTGTTTCTTCTTTTTGTTTTGATGATGATTTTAGAAGCATGTCATTCTTGTCTTTTTGTAGTAGAAGTAACTCTCGAGACATCATTCAGAACACCCAAAGAAGGTTTAATTAAGATCGGTAGTATTGTGTATTCTTGTAGCAGTAGTTTTCGTTTGACACTCTTCTTTACCGTCTTGCTGCTCAGTTTATGAATGGCGTTTCGATATGGAGACAATCTTTTAATATAGTATTTGTTAGTGGAAATGTCCCTTTGTAAACGTAAAAGATTACTTCACACAAAGCCTGTTGTTGATTTTCTGTCATGGTTTTTAATAAGGCTTTTAATTGTTTGGGATCCGCCGAATATAACATTTTGAGGAATGCTCTATTTGATGTTACCAGACGGCTCATGGTTCTCAAAATAAATTTCCCTTCTATTATTCTTTCGGTAAATTTACAACGGTGTCCTCTTGTGGAAATATGTGGGTGCACAATCTATAGAGATCTTCACTGGCTGGATTCATATCGACCAGTAGGTATCCGTAGGGTTTCGATGTTGCTTTTTGATATGCATCTTTTAAATATGAGGATTGACCTGGGTAGACTTGGGTTCCAAAGGACAATATTTGTTTCGTGTCTCTTAAAGATCTAAATAAACGATGCAATGGCAGTTTAAAGACAAAAAGCGAAAATGATTAGACTGATAAAATAAATTTTGTGCTATAAAAAACACAGTGCAGTTCTTGTGATGCTAATGACTGCAACAGATTCTTCGTTTTTTGCTACTGGTGTCATTAAATCGTCTAAAATCAACATCGTATGCTTCATAGTTTCCGTCCATTCTTCTATCTGAGTTCTAGATGGTAGCCCTTGATATAAAATAAGATTCAGAATGTTTCGCTGCATATCGTCGAACAAAGGTTGATATTGACTATAACAGTAGATAATTTTTGTGGGAGGAATTTCAAATATTCCTTTTGAATTCTGTAAAATGCGATAAATAAAATAGTTTTCCCTGACATCGTTGCACCTGATATCATACAGGTTGTAGGCGATCGAAATGGTAAAATGGATGCGTTTTCCCACCAATACATACTTTCCCCCTTTCGTCTTCAAATACCAGAGCTCAACTGAAGAATAGTAATTTATTTTTTTTTTGTTATATATATCTGCAAAACAACATTTTTTTTTTCAACTTCCTACAAATATTTATTGACAAACTCTTTTACATCAGCAATGGGATTAATACATGGGTGTAATATATTTATTATTTGCGACATGAAATAATTACAACATTTTATCTATATATAAAACAATGCATGATATCCACACGAACCACTGTCTCTGTTTTGAATCGGAACATTATTGAACAAACATTTTTTTTACAAATGTTTTGTAAAAACACTTCAAACGCAGAATCGTAGTATACCGGATGATTCCCTAAACTGTCGTAAAATTCGGCTTGTATTGGACTGTGCATCCAGAAGACAACCCAGTGACTTCCTGGCAAATAGGGAGGATCGGTGTTGCAGATGTATGCTGATGGGTATTTGGATACCTCGATGAAAAAATACCTCATTACATCAGAAGTATGTCTGTTATTTCTTGTTAGCGCGTGTAGTTCTTGAGCATCCATACTCTGGTGTACTTGATTGATCAATCTCGATCAAAGCCGGAAATTCTGCATACGCCAAACATTTCAATGTTTCTGTTTTATTCGTTGCAAATTTCACGTCTAATTTGACGCTTCCTTGTCGAACTAAATTTAGATATTCTTCACCAATATCACTGGGAACGAGACTAAATGCGTAAACTGCGGATCCTTCGCTAAACATGGAGCGGGTTATACCTAATCCGGAGTCTTTATTCCATTTTTCAGCCACTTCGAATGGATTCACAAATGGTGTGACGTAATTCTTATTTGTTCCTACATCAATTTCATAAGTCTCGCTAGAATGCTTTCGCCATTTACATGCAATGCAATTTATTCTGCCAAATTTTGGAAATTAAATATGTTTTAGTGTAACTACCATTTATTGCAGACTGGGAGATAAATGCAAAATATGCCCTTGATGGTAAATTGTTAGACCACACGTTTTGACATATAAAACTTCCAGATTCTATAGGAAAATGGTTCATTTTCAATTCTGTTCTTATCAACGGGTATTTCGCTGTAGTTTCTTGTAATACTTCTGCATGATTAATTGAAACTCCACTGTCCACTTTGATCATGCAGGCTTTAAAGGAAACGTCCAACAGCTGTACTTTGTACGCCAGAGATGTTTCTGCACTCATTATCAACAGATAGTTTTGCTTCAAAATAACTTGATGTTTATGGATACACCATTCAATATGTATTTATCTAAACGGAAAATGTCCTGGTACAAAGGCCCTTCCAAATCAAACACTTTGCTTTTTTATAAATACATATCGTTTTGCCAAACCACAGTTTGATCCGCCGTATGCATTTGCATCGTCCATAGTTGCATCGTCAAAGAAAAATAGTTGAGATTGTAATTGGGAATCTGAGACATCGGTGCTACCGCACAACATGACCTTTAAATAGGCTTTCCATGGGTAATAGCCAGTGTTTAGAGACACTAACTTACCGTTCATATAAGTGTCTATCTGGGACCACAGTGACTAAAGTGGTAGGTTCATAATGCCCGTCTTTTCCTGGGCTGTTAAAGATTTTTCAATCTGCTTTGACAATTTTACATTTTGCATATAAACGACTCCTTCGCAAATCAATGTATTCGTTTCCTTGGCCAGGTATGGAAATTTCTATCGGGACCTCTTTCGTGTTATATGCTGACACTGGTCGGTATTGCGCAAAATATATTTTATCTACAGCGACTTAGTAAGGAGGTACGGTAAATAAAGTCAATTCAGCACGAATTCCAATTCCAGTAATTTTGTCACTAAGAAAAGACATCTCTCTAAAACAAAATTTTCCTTGCTCTTTTGAACGTAAATATATTAGAATCCAAATCTAAATTATCTATATTGCGCTTTTTAGACGTAATGTTTGATGGTATTTTTGTTGCCTTTTTCTTCCTGACCGTGTGAGAACTGCGAAATTTCTGATTGTTCTCCGCTTTTATACTGTCTACCGGAAGGTGTGGAATATTTTCGCGCATTTCCTCTTTTAATTCATTTTTTGCTCGTTCTTCTACTGCTGCCATTGGGGTCACTTGCTTGCTTACTATTTACTTTGTCTTCTCTTCAGTTGTATGTGGATTAACGGGTATCATGCATGGTTTCTAAGAATACACTCCTGCAATTCCACCACCGGACTGTCTATCTTTGAAACTACGTAGATTCAATTTTCCTCAATCATATTTTTGTAAAACGTTTCCAATATTCTAGGATCAGACACATATGGGGATCCAGACATTTAAGAGACGTTTCCACTTCAATAAGAGTGTCAGAGATGTATTTTTTTTTAAGAAATGTGTGTGTGTGTGTGTGTGTGTGTGTGTGTGTGTGTGTGTGTGTGTGTGTGTGTGTGTGTGTGTGTGTGTGTGTGTGTGTGTGTGTGTGTGTGTGTGTGTGTGTGTGTGTGTGTGTGTGTGTGTGTGTGTGTGTGTGTGTGTGTGTGTGTGTGTGTGTGTGTGTGTGTGTGT
>WFKH01010931.1:69441298-69454133 GCA_016163765.1 Magallana hongkongensis
ATATATATATATTATATATATACACACATGTTGCGCTCTATAAGTCAATATATTAATACTAATAATAATAATCATGGTCCACCAGGGTCCTTACAACACAAAAATTCCAAACACTCCCCAGAGGACGATGCTACTTGAGACTGTTCTCTCAAAGTAGCTGATTAATTTTTAAATTTACGAATTAAACAAAACATGTACATACATATCACAATGTGTCAGCAATTTTTGAAAAATAGTTGTTTATCACATTTCATAAGACGTTACATAGAAGAATATTGAAAAAGAGCATTTCTTACACTTTTTAACACATCTATTTCAGTCTCTTGCAGCGATTCAATTCTACAGTACATTTTGTATTTATATATTCTATAAGCAATAAAAGAAATCAATAAATTCAAAGATTCAATCTTGTCGATGCTGAGATATTAAAATTGGAGAAAAAGGGTCTGGTCGAGAAATCAAACAGTCCATGTTCCTCACAACTAGTACTGGTGAAGAAGAAAGATGGAAGCTGGCGTGTATGTGTAGATTACCGCCGTCTAAATGCAATAACAGTTAAGGATGCTTACCCTATTCCCAGAATAGAGGATGATTTAGATGCCCTCGCTGGATCTAAGTGGTTTTCAACGCTAGATTCAAATATGGCGTACCATCAGGTGCCGATGGCAGAACAAGACAAAAAGAAAACAGCTTTTGCAACACCTAGGGGAGGCTTGTTTCAGTATACCGTAATGCCATTTGGTTTATGTAATGCGCCTGCGACATTTCAACGGATTATAGAGAAAACCTTGAGTGGATTACAATGGAAAATAGCTGTGCTATACCTAGATGACATAGTGGTGTTCGAAAAGAATTTTGAAGACCATATCTCTAACCTTGAGAAAGTATGTGATCGACTAGATGAAATGAATTTGAAAGTAAAAAGCAAAGAAGTGTTCATTTTTTAAACCGGAAGTTCAATTCCTAGGACATGTAGTAACAGCAAATGGAATAAAAACTGATTCTGTTAAAACAGAGGCGATTAGGAATGCAGCAAGACCAACAAAAGTCAGTGAATTACGAAGTTTCTTGGGACTTATGTCATATTATAGGAAATTTATAAAGGATTTTGCAAAAATAGCAAAGTGCCTACATGTATTAACAACCAAAGAAACTAAATGGAATTGGACTGATGAATGTGACCATGCTTTTCATACACTGAAAGAGAACCTCGTGAGTGCTCCAGTCCTTGGATATCCTGATCCAAAAGCTGGACAATTTATCCTGGATACTGACGCTAGTAATAACGCTATTTGATGTGTTTTATCCCAAGTTCAGGAAAACTATGAGAAAGTAATAGCTTATGGTAGTCGAGCGTTGACCACAGCAGAAAGAAATTGTGTTACGCGTAAAGAAATGCTGGCAGTAGTTTATTTCATTAAATACTTTAAACATTACCTACTGGGAAAAGAATTCATACTACGCACGGACCATGGATCTCTCACTTGGCTACACAGATTCAAAGAGCCAGACGGACAAATATGTCAAAATTGTCCATCGATCAGGAAAAAGACATTCTAATGCAGATGGTTTATCTAGAATCTTAATAAACTCAAAAGAGACAGTGTGTAGACAGTGTAAAAAAAAAATCTGACGATGTATACGATGGAGCCTTGAAAGTCACGTTAACGAGTTGCGCAATCACCAAAGCGAGACAGACTTGTGTATTGATCAAGCTATATGTGATATACATTATTTGTTCAGCACCAATGAAAGCAAGAGTGACAACAAACAATCAACAAGGAAAGGACGAAAGGAAAATAGACCCAGACGAGCAAAACCGCAACCCGAGCCCGATGTTGACTTAACATACTCTGGCATTAGAAAAATGTAAATTGACTATGAAGTTAAAGGATTTATCCTTAACTGTATTGAAAAACATGGAGACAGGAATAAGCCAAACTTTGAAGAATTATTTCATATGCACCCCGAATGTCGATTCTGTATGGAAGATGGGAACTACTAACCGTACATGAAGGTGTGTTATGCATTAAATGGATACAAGGAAATTCAGTGCAATTACGGATATGTACACCAAAAACATTAAGAAATGCTTTATTGTGGCACTTTCATGATTCGCCTATATCTGGACACCAAGGAGTTTTAAGGACTAAGAAAAGAGCCGATCTAAGTTCATACAATTGGCTTAACTTTCACCAAGATATCAGCGACTATGTAAAATCATGTAATATATGTGAAGAAAAGAAACATCCTTCCAAAAAGAAGAGACATTTCATGAAAAGTTATGTGTCGGGAGAACGATTTGAGAGGATAGCAGCTGATTAAGCAGGACCCTTTCCTAAGTCTGAAAACAGAAATATGTATATCCTTGTAGTAGCGGATTATTTTTCTAAGTACACAGAGATTTATCCATTACATAAACATGGAGGCTGAAACAATATCTGATGCAGTATTTCGCGGGTGGATCAAACGTTATGGATGCCCGTATGAAGTTCACATCGATCAGGGAAGTCAATTCGAGAGCCAACTATTTTCTCAACTTTGTGAAATATTGTGCATTTCAAAAACTCGAACAACAGCTTTTCATCCGATATCAGACAGGATGGTTGAAAGACTTAATCGAACCATTAAAGAAATGATTTCGAAATATGTGAAATTACCGCAAACAAACTGGGATGCTATAAACATGGCATACAACACTTCTGTGCATAAGACTACCGGATTAACGCCTAACCGCATGTTATTTGGATGTGAAATGACAGTTCCAGTGTCTGTGTTGTGTGATTTCAGTGATTTTCAAATTAAGGATATAAAGTGTTATTCTGATTATGTAACAAAGTTGTGTGAAAGTTTAGAAAAAGCTCATGATTTAGCCAGAGAGACAATTCGATCTATGGTATCAACGCAGTGGAAGCTATATAATAAAAACATTACTGAACAGAATTATGAATGAGTGATGTGGTGCAACTATACCAACCTAAACAAAAGAAGGGAACGAAACTGAAGCTTTCGCGAAACTGAACTGGACCGTGGGTGATAATAAAACGCTTAAGTAACATCCTTTACCAAATTCAGCATTCAAAGACTTCAAAACCAAAGATTGTACATACTGATAATTTAAAGCCATTCCGCACCAGAAAAGCAACACAAAGTCAACTAAAAACTTTAGTGAATAAAAACGCGGAAGATTGCGAACATCAAAATGTCGAAGAGCCTGATACTATCAGGTCCCGAAGAGCCATGCAGATAAAAGAAGTACCGACAAGACGCGAAAACCCGAAAGAACAAGATCAAAGACTCATGTTGAAAGTGACCGCGCTGCAGCTGGGGAGGACCGCGACAGTCGCCAGACGCGCAATACACGAACTCCAGACAGACCCGTTACACGGACCAGGGCCGGGCGCCTTATAAAAGTACCGAGCAGATTCAGAAACTGACCATAGCCATTTTGGACTGCTAAATAACAGATGATTTGCGAAATGTGTGGACTTTCTTTCAGAAATAGAAAGACTCTTTATCAACACATTAAAGAAATTCATAGTGAACGTGTAAATATATACAAATGTGACTTTTGTGGACGACCGTTTTCCCGAAAATTTAATTTGAAGAAACATTTGAAAACTGCACACGGAACGGAAGAAAACGCCATGTCGAGCTTAAAGCAACTGAGCAGGGATAAACTGAAAGAAAATCAAAAGGCGGTGTACGTGTCCCTATACGAGGACATTTCTTCAGATGAAGAAATTCTGGAGTCTGAACCCACATGTACGATGTTTACGCGCCCGAAGTTGACGACATTTCATCAGACGAAGAAGTGTTTAACAATCCAGATGACGATGAAACGTTGGATTTACTCAGTCTGGATTCAGAAGTGATGGACAGCATATTAAATGATGGTGAATTGCACGAGGACTTCGTTGACGACATTCTTAAGGAAGCCGCGTTTGAAGAAGAAACGATACACGAAGACAGTGCGCCGAGTGAACATGGTGAAGTTGCACCAGAAGAAGAAAATTAGGCTGACTGCGGCAGTACTGCTCAAACCACTACGTGTATCACGCATTCTATAACGCTATCTCTAACGCGATCCACAACAGTGATGCCCAACGGTAATACGGAAATAGAGCGTCAGATCAATTTTAGCGAGAACACTACACCCGGAGATGTAGACATGGAAGCCCTTATTCATGACATACTAACCGCTACATTTTCAACCACAGAGACACCGCCAGTGCCATGGAAATTATTCCGTGTAATTATGAATTGTTTTAAACTGTAAAGTTAAAGTTGTTGAATATATCTTGATTTTGTTTGTATTGCTTCATATTTTAATTTGTGTTTGTGTGTGTATATATATATATATATATATATATATAAATATATATATGTGTGTGTGTGTGTGTGTGTGTGTGTGTGTGTGTGTGTGTGTGATTTTAAATTTCAATGCTTAACTTTTATTTTGAATGGGGTCAAAATCTTAGTCGGGGGAGTTGTAGAGAGTGATTTGTTTGTCAACAAAAGCGTGTGTATGTGTATTATGTAATCACTGACCGGTAGCTACCGAGGAGCTGCCGGGTACTAGCAGCTCCGGTGGAGCTGCCCCCGTTATATATTTATATATGTGAAAGCATGAGTGAGGGGAGAGTAGTTCGAGAGTCAGAGTTAGAAAGTGACCTATGTTTGTGTAAATTGTTAATATGTAAAAACGGAATAAATTTGATGATAGATAATTGGACATTTATTTACGCTACCAAAGAAGGAAATTAACGGTGAATTAAAATGGATTAATTTATAGAGACTAGTGGAAAAACAAGACCGCACACCCGGTCGCGCTACATTTTATCGATTTGAAATAAGAGATGCAAAACAATCCTTGAATATTAATGTGAGTATGATATAACACAAGTGCCTGTAACTCAATTCTTTGAAAATAACACGTAGAATATGCAGAGGTGTCTTTTGTTTCTTTTGTTTCTCCTTTGGAGCATCCGATTAATTGGTAAGTTTTATCGAATTTCTTCGCAAAACTACGATTTTGTTAGATTTTTTTCCAAAGATTTACCTCCAAAACTTTCTTTATCCTATTCTCTGCTCAATTTTTTATCTATTTTTTTTTCGAAATTTCGATGACTGAAATTATTGTGATAGTTACCAGGTTTTACTGAAGGTTTTCACTATGAATATCTTTTACATTATTGCCAAATAATCGTGTTTTAAGAACTAATACGTTATGTGCTCAATTTATTATGTCACAATGATTTAAATTGCTGAGTTTAAATTTTTTCACATAAATTTTGTTTTTTTATTTTTTAATGCATGTGCACACCCTCTCCCCCCCCCCCCCCCCCCCACACCTTTTCTAGGTGTTTAATTACCCATTCCCATTTTAAGGTTTCACTATACATAGATTAGTTTAACTGTTTGACTTTTTTCTTTTTATTTATATTTCAAAATGATTTAGCTGTAATTCTAATAAATTTTGCTTGCATGCTTATCATCCCCTTATCAGAAATATAACTAACAATCTAATCAGCCGAGGGATCGACGTTTACACTGAATAAGTGATTACCGATACACGTGACACGCAGAACATATGCTTGATCTACCTCTACATTATTCGCGGGAAATATAGCGTGAGTTCACTGTGACGTCATACATTAACTTTCTTCTGCTTCGTTTCTCGACAGAATACGAAGGGATGGGAGCGTGTAATAGCTATCTTGGTTCTCCGCAAAGCTTGTGCGATAAAAAAACAAAACAAAAAACCTCATGAAACCGTAAATTCCGAGTGAATGGTCAGCCATTTTAGCATAGCATTACGAGAGCTCGAAGGAATGCTGGGATGCTGCCAAAAATGTTCTTGATGTTTCTGTAGGTTAACTCGTTCCCTTTCATGCGCACTGGGTCTTACAGCTCGCTTCACTATACCCTGTCCCAAGATATCCTCGATTCACATTTTGCTTAATTACTCGATATTTATAAATACCTCAGGGTTAAAATAATGTTCATTCAAAAGTATGAAAAATTTACAAGATTTCTTTTTTGAAATGCCCCCCTATAGCTCATCAGGTTTCAAAACACAGATGAAAATGTGATGTCTACGGGGATTTTGTATTGCAACAGACCCGGCTAATAACGTTGATAAATTGTGCGATGTATTCCGAGTGACTTCCGACATTCCGAGTGACATTCCCCATAATAAATCTCCGTAAGAACCTGTGAATTTTTGCGAGTGAAAAATGATAATGTGTGAATGAAGTTATCTTGGAAATTTCCCCTTTCATCTCTTTCAATTACACTTCCTACACAGGTATGTGTATTTTCATTAAAAATCGTCCAAATGTGTTCCACAAATATCTTGGGACAGACTGTAGCCGGCGCTTTATGGCGGCGAACTGCGCTGGCAAATGAGTGTGATTTTAATACTGATGCGTTATATTCCTAAGAACATAAAAATATTTACAGTGTTTTATTTCATTTGATACAAATCAATTGTTTATAAATTTAAAATCTCAAAAGAAGGTTTTTGTATTTTTATATATAATATTAAAATATACAATGACTGCTATGTTACAACCGGGGATTACAGTTTTTATTAAACCAAACGGACGATGTAAATAATGTACAGCGATAGAATAGTTGAGAATTCATCGAAATCGACAGTTCATCGACTATAAATATTGTACTATATGATTCGATGATGATTCTCATGTAATTGCTCGTTGTAAGTAAATAAGCTATAATACAATACATGCATTGTATTTTATCAAGTACTCAAGGTTCTTCTAACACAATATATACAATCAAAAAAAATCCTAAACGGGTATTATATAAAGGTATGTTATAAAGCACTTTGAAAAATTACGCACTTTGATTTTTTAAATGTGTCTTAATTTAGGAACCAACTCAACGCACTTTAAAAAAAAATGTAAAAAATGGTCGTAATTCTTGATACTTTTTAATAGAATAAATTTTAATTGACCTTGTTAAGCTCAATAAAATTCTATATTGAATAGAGAATTCAAGAAATTTTAAGCTAACTTATTAACAGTTTCTCGAGTAAAAGTTTTTATTACAAGCTCACGTAGTTCAATTTGTATTATCTAAATAGAACATGAACTGTAATTTTAAAAAATCAATACCCATCCATCTCCACATCCACTAAAAAGTATTTTGCTTTCATTTTTTTTTTCAAATAAAAAATATTTTATTCATACATCTTTTTTCCAATGATGATAAGAGACACTTGCTCTTGAAGCTAACCTGCTTTTGCCGTAAATTATGGATCAAATGTCATTGCCATCAAAAATGTATGCTTGAAGTTCTACCCTAAAAAGTACAAATTACAGATAACAGCTGCAACTTTGATGTGAGAAATCAATCGTAATAATAATGTAGTATTTTTTTATTGTCATCAGGGACCCATTCGCCAAAAGTGGAACAGTTTTAAATTGTATTAAACATTCCCAACTTACTATTTTTTAAATCAAACTATTACACATGGTAAATTTATAATATTTCATTTGATGATTATCAAAAAATATACCGGTACACCAAGACAACCGAAATTATTATACTTTCATGTTAAATACTGAAATCTGATTGGTTTAGACGCAGTTAGCATCACACTAGGCAACGGGTAACATAACGAATTGTTACATGCGCGTAAATTATGCGCGTACGGTTCGCCGTAGAATTGAAGTCATTCCTATAAAAAAGCAGTAGTTTTTTTTTAAATTAAGACATTCAGTATAATAAAATAAATAGTGCCTGTTTGGGAGGGTAACAGTTGAAATTGAAAGCCCTCGAAAAACATTGTCAACCTCCGCTTCGCGTCGACTGACAATGGTTTTCTCGGGGTGTCAATTGCAACTGTTACCCTCTTAAACAGGCACTATTTATATAATGTTAATTTTATCTATCTTGAAGGGACCCTTTCTCTGAAACTAAATGAACCGGTAAACCTGATGAACTAAACTCAATCAAACAGTTTAGAAAAAAAGTGTAAAAGTCGTTTACTTAAATGTATTTGATCTTTAATTTTTTTTCAAATTCACCAATTTTCAATATAATTCAACCCCAAAATAATATGATAGTACACATTTTATTGCAGTCACGTTAATTAATTACTTTTTAAGTCACATGAGTCACTCATGTGACTATTGCAATTAGTCTTCGTCCGTAGTCGTGCGGTGTGCGTCGTGCGTCGTCCGTCGTGCGCTGTGCGTTAACAATTTTACATTTTTAACTTCTTCTTGAAAACTACTTTTTTGTGTGAAACATCTTTAAGGTAAGACGAATCTAAATTGTGCAATTCATGACTCTACCGCCGCCGGGGCGCCACAGCCAGGGTCAAATACACAAAAAGGGCCACAATGCATAAAAAGCCAAATTTTTAAATATCTTCTTATCTTCTCCCACACATGTAAGGAAAAAATTGAATGCATGGTTATGATGTCCATGAAGCCTTCTACCAAAATTGTGAAATTCATGGCCCCTGGGTGGGGTCAATTTGGCCATATTGTAAAAATGTATTAAATCTTAGAAAATCTTCTCCTCTACTCCCATATATATTTGTTAAAAACTAAATGCATGGTTATGATGTCCATGAAGTCTTCTACCTAAATTGTGAAATTCATGACCCCTGGGACAGGGGTTTAGGCACTAGGGCGGGGCCATTATAGCCATATAGTGAAAATGTATTCAATCTTAGAAAATGTTCTTCTTTACCTCCACACATGTGGGGAAAAAACTGAATGCATGGTTGTGATGTCCACGAACTCCTTTACCTAAATTGTGAAATTAATTGCCTCTGGGTCAGGGGATCATGACGTAAGGAGGGGGGGGGGGGCGATGTAGCCAATAAGTGTAAATGAATATAATGTTTAAAAATTATCCTCTCTACTCCCACACACCTGTAAGGAAAACTAAATTTATTATTTTGTAGATCAGGAAGTCCTCTACCAAATTTATAGGTTTCATGTCCCCCGTGATAGGGGCTCTGACTCTAGGACGGGGCCAAAATAGTCATAAAGTGTTAATGCATTTAATGTTTTAAAAAATCGTCTTCTTTACTTCTGCTGATAGTGAATAAAAACTGATTGTATATAAAGAAAGAAAATAAAGACATCTATCAAAATTTTCAATTTCATGTCTCCCAAAGCAAGGTTCTGAATCTAGAGCGGGGCCAAAACACTTATATAATGTAAAGGGTAGGGGTTCTTAATGCAGGGTGTGGCCAAAATGCCAATTTAGTGTTAATGTATATAAAAAGTTTAAAAAAAACGTGTACTGACACAGAATAAAAACTGACTTCATATTTTGAAAAAATTATTAAGCTGTCATCTTTAATAATATTTCATGTCACTTACACGTAAGGCAAGGTTTATGGCTGGGAAGGGGGGTATATATTTGTCTTATTATTTTATTCTGCTCAGGAATTTCATTAAAAGAAATGAGATAATTCGCATATTTATAAAAGAGAAAGAATGAAGCTGTCTATCAAAGTTAAGATATTGTGAAAGCATTTGGAAAGAGTTAGGCAATTAATGGAGTTATCTTCCCTTGCTTCTTCAAAATGGTGTTAACTTCCTTTGCTTGTTCATATTTAGTAATTAATCAGTGAATATAATGTTATTAAGAAGTTATATGACCGAAAGAGTTATGAAAGTATTTTTATCATTTGAAACAAGAACAGTTTTTTAACTTTTTAAATAAACAAATAGACTTGTTAATAGTAAAGTAATAATTGGCCAACCAAAATCACTGATAAGCAGTACATGTAAAATGCTTTTGGTATAAATGCCAGATGGTGATTAAATGTCAACGAAGGTCAAATATTCAAAAGCTGGAACAGAAGTGTGTTACACATAATAGCTCTTAAAGCTGGGGGTTTTATTTTGTTTAAATGCCCACGGGTAGAGTTTCTGTCTGCCCCTGGGGATGGAGGATAGGAGGTTGTTTTAAATAAAACATGTTTACTAGCCACCTTGTTTTAGTTTATCTATGAAAACATATACACATAAAACCTATCTTGAAAGTTAACAAATATGGGAAAATTATTTTCTATCAGAGTCTTGCACCTTTTCAATATCAGGTAATGTACTCTATTACGATCTTAAAGTTTTTCGCAAAAATTATAGAAAGATTTTGAAAGATTTCAGGCGGAAAGGTGATTATATTTCAATTTTTTTGGCTCAAAAATAAAAATTAATTAAATGCATATATGAGATTCCTCGACAGGACTGTGTATGGAAAATGGTACTCAGGTGACCGTTAAGGGTTAAGGCCTGTTGGCCTCTTGTTTAAATTGTAAAAGGACAAACTCTAAATAAACATTTAGATGCAACAAATACAATAGACTTGTATAGTCACTTACTATTGAAAGTTTTTAATATATACGTACATTGATACAACATTTGAGACGAATGTTTGAAAAACAAATTGAAAAAATAATGAAGAGGCAAATTCCTACTAATATTGGTAATCTATGGCTAAAGGTCCTGATGGGTGGCATGAAGGGTCATTGTGCAGTTGATTAACTCTCTTTTGTACATTTCAATGGATTCTTCGTCTATGAGATTTTTTTTTATTTCTGTGAAAAGGAAATTTGATTGGAGTACCGGAAAACTTTTTTACCAGAAGGAATCATATCATGAAAATTATTACCCATTCAACGCAACATCCACTTAGACAGGGCTGGATGGTGGGGGCCATTTTTAGACGATATTAATCTCATAAAAATAAGAGCTCCATATAAAGACATAGCAAAATTTAATCTAAAATATAAAACAAATTATATCTTAAAATTTAGGGTAGATCTGATGGTTAATTTGTTGACCATCCAGCCTCCTTTTATTTTGCCTCCATCTTTTTTTAGATTTCAAATAACTCACATTTATTCATATATTTTTTCCAATGAAAAAAAAATCATTAACTTGACTCTTGAGGTTGTCAAACACAAATTTTCCTGCTATTGCCGTAAATTATGGATTGAATAGTTTTTTTAAGGGCATTTGCTCTGCTCTTAGTTATTTATTAAAGGAAATCGATATTATTTTGTCGTAGTAACATGTGCACGTTATTACAACTTATATCTAAAAGTCAATGATCTGAAAAATGTATGCGTAAATTCTACCAAAACAAATGAGATAATAAGTGTGTTTCTATCAACAAGGACCCAATCGCTTTAATTTAGAATCTAAAGAAGGACTTATAAATTTTATTTAAATATTCCCCAACTCTCTATTTATTACACATTTTAAGTTCGTAATATTCCTTCTGAAAATTATCAAAATGAATGTTCCAAGGCAAAAAAAGTCGATATTTTTCTATCTTAAACATGTTTTTCCTACGCCCCCCCCCTCCTCCCCCATCCCATGCCAGGGACAAGACAGAAATTCTTCCCCTGGGGCATTTAAATGAAAAAAAAATTGGTAAACTGCCTTATTTTCTCCTTATCGCTTCTTTCAACAAAACATCGGCTTTTAGTATTCACCTTTGCAAATTGTGACAACATCTGACAATTATCCAAAAATCATTGTACCAGTGGTTTTTTTTTTTTGGTTTTTTTTTTTTTTTTTATGCTAGTCAATTATTACTGACTACGTAGAAACTACAAAAAAAGTTTTGGTTGTTTTGTTTTATATAGTAAAATACTTGTATTACTATTTTCATCATTTTACCTCTAAATTACATTATTTAAAATGATTACTTATTAAATATGAAGAAGCAAGGGAAGATAGCTGTGTAGCAACCTCTAATGATACACCGTCCACTAATGATACTGTTGCATTAGTGGTCAGGATGTTGACCACTAATGATATAATTTTATCATTAACGAACAACCTAACCGTCCGCTAATGATATTATTTCAGATTTATATCATTAGCGGTCAAAAATCGTAACCTCTAATGATATGGGGAAAAAATATGAAATAAGTGCTACCTTGACCACTAATGATATACATTTGCACACATTTTCAATTGCATTAGTAGATGGATTTGCAACCTTTTAATGATAAAATATGATATAATATAATATGATATCATATAATATAATATAATATAATATATATATATATATATATATATATATATATATATATATGATAATTGACCCGCATCGTGAAATTCTAAATCCAACAGCAAATAAACGAACATTAATAAATTGATATTTAAATTTTTGATTTATTCATGTTTATATGAGCGTCTTCAGTTATATATAAACAGTCGAAAACATGAACCAATTTTATGTTTTGGTGTCGACGTATCCTATTAACCTTTAGAATATGCAACTATTTTTTAAAGTAAACTTTTCGCGAGTAACTGCTGTTTTGTGTGATATTTATATTTTAGAAAGTTGATCTATAATTAGAATATTGGTATAAATGGTTACAGGATATACTATTTACATGTATTTTTTTTATATTTGCTGAATTGATGGGTGTAAACACTAAAGGATGACTGCACTTAACGCCGTGTTTTGGGCCTTTTTTTGGTTACTATTGTTACGTTTATTCCCCTTTCAATTTTACTTCAAGTTTTTTGTCATATAGTTTAGTCAATTTCCAATAGGTATTTAATGTCATAATGGTTTTAAACTGCGTTGTAATAAAATATTTCGTTGTTTTCTTACCCTTACTGCTCTGCAAATATTTTGAATTTAGACTTGTCTGCCCTTGATTGAAGATCAGACTCATTAATATGCATTGAGGGTTGATCTAATAATGTCATGAGTGGTCTAAAATTAGAATGCCGGTATTATAATTGAAAAAATCTCTCTCTCTCTCTCTCTCTCTCTCTCTCTCTCTCTCTCTCTCTCTCTCTCTCTCTCT
>WFKH01010931.1:69454143-69496285 GCA_016163765.1 Magallana hongkongensis
TCTCTCTCTCTCTCTCTCTCTCTCTCTCTCTCTCTCTCTCTCTCTCTGCATGTTTCCATTTAATTTGAAAGGTTTCAAAATAGGATATCGGCCAGTATAAGTAGCCATTGATGATCGTAAAGCAGTAGCTGATGTCAACAATTTACGTGTTCGAGAAGAATTAGCAAATAGATTAACCAGTAACGTACAGAACCGATAATCTCTTAACGATCTCCGATCCTCAGCAATGTTCGATAACTCTAAATTATCCGGATCTCTTTCATTCGTACCAGAAATCTAAGTTTTATACAGACAATTTCAATTAGTATTTTGGTGTTAGTATTACCATTTGTCACACAACTACATGCTTGGCGTTGTGGATACACGGAGAACTACTTTTCAATTACATGTTGGTAAAGAGTTCGAGCCACCAATGCACCGGTACTATTTTTTCAAACTCAACTTGTTTATTTATTCCATTATATACATCGTAGGCAAATTTGCAATAACTTTGTAAAATGCATGGACACCATCTAAAAATTTCATTTTATTTCATTTCATTTATAAAGTTTGCGAGAAAAATAAATTTTTTATGATGAAAAAAATACTTTGAGGCTGAGGATCGGAGAACCTTAAAGATATCACAGAGAAATGAAGAAACCATCACTCGATTGGAATGAATTGAAATATACATGGACAAATAATATCGCCAAACAGTATGAATGCTACCTAACACGTCACGTGACGGGATCTTGTATTCACAGTTACCTGGGGTTAGAAATCAAGTGATAGATTATAATATTCAACAGGTCAAAGTATACCGTTAACAACAGAGAACGCGAACGCAAGAAGAAAGAGTTTTTTGTCTGTTTTACCATGAGCGTATGTTTGTCTATTGATCTCCTTTTAACATAAGCTCATATTATAAATATACAGCTACTATGAAAAGGAGAACAATAGACAAACATGCGCTATGTATTAAGTCTGTAAAAAAAAGTGGGCGTCGACATAATCCTATGGAGATTCAAGAAAATGTTATGATCCCTACCTATGAAAACGACTTCGTTCTTTGTAAATATGAACTTTATATAAATGTAATTACATAAAGTTGCAGTTAAGACATTGGCAATTCCTACAATTAAAAGAAATATGCCCATTTTAAACATTTCTTTTGTCGCAATTTTTAAATCTCCTTAAGTGCAGTCATCCTTTACAATTGTCATATTGTTTGATTTTGCATTTACACTCCCCCAATTATAATTGAAATTGTCATATTATAAACTGTAAATTTTCTTGGTGGGAATGAATACAAAATTTACAATATGACATATTGTAATTCTTTTACTTACACCAACCCAGTGAATTCATTATATGACAATAGTAATGGCAGCGGAAAAAGCCAAAAAAAAAAAAAAAAGAAAAAGAAAAAAGAAAAATTAACAAGATCATCAATGGTAATTTAAAGTCAACAATCCAAAATAATATAATAAAAGACCATAAATGCAAAAATAACAGTCTTAATATTGATCTTCTTTACTACCAAATGTATTTATATGCCAATCAAAATTTTGAAAAAAGTAAGTAAAATAGGTACCACTCATATTGCTTCCCAAAACGCCACCTGTTTATTTTTGTGCGTCCCTAGTTTTATGATGATTTCTGTTCGTTTTGCATTTATGTCTGTTGGTTTTTTTTACTTTTATTAGCTTGAAAAGCGGTATTTTCAGTATTATATATATATGTTGCTATGGTAATGTGCTATTATATGATAATCCTGCATTTAACCAAATATTTCTAATTAAGAAGTTTGAAACAAATCGTTACTTTTTCTAGTTAAAAAAACATTCTGCATAATTGAATATGCATGTAAATATATTGCAACTTAAGTTTTTTCAGAATGCCGACAGTGTTAATTTGCTTCCACTTAAGTCTAAATGGCTTGCCTCACAAAATCTTCACAACAGTATTTTATAAACCATAATTGATTTTATCACTGAAGTTGTAAATTACAATATTTATAGAAAAATTGCAGTTCATTTTGCTTTAAGTAGAGGATCATGCTCAGGGGTAAGGGTAGGTGGCGATATTTTGGAGTTTAAATCTCGTTCAGGAAATTTATGACTCAAAAGTAACAAAGATCCGTTGTTATCTTTTAAGACTCTGCATATGCAGAAAGCCGGTGTAAAGCAGAATAATGAACCCGTAGATAAATGACCGGGGTCATTTTTTCGACGCAGAATAATGACCGGGGGGGGGGGGGTCATTATTCTTCTTTACACCGGCAAATGCGTCATAAATGTCCTATACTCCCTAAACATACCCACGAAAATGTTCCTTTTTAGTGTTTGTATCTGTATTGAACACATTATTTTTTTTCTGTCAAGTCGAGATCAGTAGCTTATTATTCATCATTTAATATAGTTAATCTGGCAAGTTTAGGAAAAGTTATTGTTAAGTTGAATTAATTAAATAATCACTGATCGCGACTTGTGTAATAAAAATATGACAACTCTCCATAATTTAGCTGTCAGTTAATTATCATGACTTCTCAAAATAAATTCAAATTGTAGCAATTTGCCGAAAATATTACATAAACGGCCGGTATTGGTTTGACCATCTTCGCAAACCACGGCCAACATGAACGATCATGTTAGAGAGAGTTATATATGGGGACTCCGGACCGTGGCTTGAGAAAATGTTGTTTGACATATATTCCTTTTAGCTGTATCTACACAGTTTAATACCAGGATACAGAGTTCTTAGTCTTATTAACAAATTGTTGTAATCGAAAAAATCAAACCAAACAAAACAAAACAAAAACAACAACCAAAAAACATCCATATCGACATGATCCAGATCAATCAACGCTGAAAAATGAAACCCGGGTCAATATTCTTTGTTACACCGACATGATCACTATTGTTTAAGTAGTTTTAATTCCACCAACTTCAATTGATACTCTTTGTCGTTCAAATCTATAATTAATAAACCCACATGTTCAACTTAACAACAGACTATTTAGTGAATCAATTGTACTACAGACCACAATAGCAAATATTCTTATAAATTGGACCTTTTTATGTTAATGAAATCCCGCTAAAAGTTTTACAATAATATTTTTAAATCGTAAAATTGCTTTTACAAAAGTTTTACAATAATTTTTTCATATCGTAAAATTGCTTTTCTTCAAATTTTCTTCAACTAAAAATATCTAGCATAACTCCTTTTTGTTTAATGATGATCAATTTGGATTTTGAAGTAAACAGAAGAAGTCATAAATTGTATGTATTTTGTCTGTATGCGACTATTTCATTTTAAGTAAATGTCAGGGGCAATGTCAGAATGGTGTATATTACAATAAAGGACTATATTTTATATGATCAAATAACTGCCCCTCCCCCACCCAATTTTAACCAATTTCTATGTAGTATCGTATCAAAATCAATTTTTTATCCAACATTATACAGAGATTGTCTAACATATTAGACTCAACATTAGTCACCATATTGTCACTTAAGGAGGTTGGCACCTGAAATAATAGTAATGTCAATCATCCAAAAACCACTTGGATATAAAGATGGGGACCTAAAATGTTCATTTGTTTTATTTGTAACCCATGTCACATGCCATTTTTTGGAAATATAGGGCCCCAAACAGAAATGATAATTTTCCGAAAACAGATGTTACAAAATTTTGGAGTGATCAAATTATGTCATCTTTCCAAAACTTTGCATACAAAAAGACATACATTTAATGTGTTATTTAAAAGTAAAAAAGTAGGGTCACATCTCAAAAATTTGAGATATAGCATGAAATAAGCTAATTTTAGGCGAAAATTGGAGTTAATTTTTTTCTTAACTTCTGTGAAATATAAGCTTAATATGCCAAAATATCGATAGAAATATCAAATTATTGTTTAAATATGTTTTTAGAACATCATGAATAAATTGTAATACACAAACTATCTAGAGGTTTGGTCTGCGCTGAAAATTAGGAAGCTAAACTAACCGTACTCTAAAACTTCTGAGTTATGAAAATTGTTCATTTCCTTCTTGAAAACCTTCCGCCACAAAATATAGTTCCTTAGTAAACTCTGTAAAAATGTAACTTTTTTGAAACAATTTTATTCAATAAAGTTTATTTGGAATTGTAAAATATGAATATACTACTAAAATCAATATTTTTCAGAATTTTCAGACCAGAGGTGACCCAAAATGGCTGCCCAAAACCTAAGGAGCTAACCTCTTTAAGTAGATTTTGTTTGCAAATGTAAATATCATCATTTTTTCCTTGATATTTTGCCTTTGTAAGTATAGAGCGCAGGTATACTCAAGTACGATTTTAAAATTCGACTTAATATATATATATATATATATATATATATATATATATATATATATATATATAATATCAAATTATATCATATTATATCATTA
The DNA here is from genome assembly GCA_016163765.1 of Magallana hongkongensis. Lineage (NCBI taxonomy): Eukaryota > Metazoa > Mollusca > Bivalvia > Ostreida > Ostreidae > Magallana > Magallana hongkongensis. The sequence goes on from WFKH01010931.1 coordinate 69,458,559, forward strand.
AAGGTTGCAAATCCATCCACTAATGCAATTGAAAATGTGTGCAAATGTATATCATTAGTGGTCAAGGTAGTACTTATTTCACATTTTTTCTCATATCATTAGAGGTTACGATTTTTGACCGCTAATGATATAAATCTGAAATAATATCATTAGCGGACGGTTAGGTTGTTCGTTAATGATAAAATTATATCATTAGTGGTCAACATACTGACCACTAGTGCAACATTATATCATTAGTGGACGGTGTATCATTAGAGGTTGCTACATAGCTGCATTAACCATTACACCCACCTCCCCAGGACAGAACTCTTGCCCCATGGGCCAAAGGCTTTCATGATATCTTAACTTTGATAAACAGCTTCATTCATTCTCTTTTCTAAATATGTATTCATCTCTATCATTGACATTCAACAGCAGATTAAAAGAAATGTAGTTTTTAAGAAGAAGTTTAAAATGTTCATTTTTAACACACGATGAACACAGCACAACGCACGACGACGGACGATGAGGAAAGAAAACCAATTGTAATATTCACCTGAGTGACTCAGGTGACCTTAAAATATAATTATACATTAACAATCATGGACATAATCATTTCCTAACCTTTTTTATTTCTTTCATCTGAACTTTGAAATAATTAAGATAAAGATGAGTAAAAAGGATAATTAGAAGGGAGCAGTAATCAGCTGAAATATATACATTTCGGTGTATACTAAGGACCTCAATTATTTGTTTCAAAAATTTACCTTTCCTTGTTGCCTTCTATCTAATAAGTTAGCGGCGTCCACGAGTCGCATTCATTGACTAAAATGTTACGTTCTAAAAAAAAAACACGTTGTGTACAGCTGACCTTATTTACACTTCATATTATCAGAGGTTTTTATAATAATCGATTTCAATCTAAAAAAAAAAAAAGAAGATTCTTAACATGTCAACAGAAAGATGATACTGAATACTAAAGAATTTTGTGATTTCCCTGGATTATTACTTGTAATGAGCATGCAATTTGTAGAGCGTCGCTGTGTTTTACATGTATACTAAACAATCATAATTCCATAATATCATACATATTTTGATTTATTGACTTTTTTATTTTAAATTGAAATCTTCATTATACATTTTATGGTAAACTACTTGTTGTTTATTCACTCTCTAAAAGAGTTACTGCTTTATTGTTTCTGAAATATCTCTGAATTTTTCTCTTTAAATACTTCACAAAGTGGTTTATGTAAGTGGGAAATTAACTATATAATATCAAAGTGGAAAAAAAACATGAAAAGTAGAGATCATCTCATAATAAATACAATAAATATATTCATCAAAGTTATTTTTTATTTCAAAGGTTATTACACATAGGAAACGATCACGGATTTGAAAATGAAATGCAAAATTGGATGATGAAAAGTTAATCATCAACTTATATTGCAATGAGGGAAATAAATAGAGAATAATTTTGATCCAATTAAGTTACCTGAATTAAACAAATATTCGATTTCAGATTATAACAGTATGAGGCAGTACCAGACATTATTAACGAACTATGTAAATTTATAATATTGGGTATGTCTTTTATATTCATATTCTGTTTTTCTTTGTGTTGATGGTTGATCATGAACCATAATCACAACAATGAACGAATAGTAAAGTTTTTGACTGAAGGTTAATAGAATCAATGTCAGGCTAAAATCAAAAACTAATTAATCACACTTTTACTTCCCGCTCTGGAAGTTAGTTTAAATATGAAACATTCGGATATCTCTAACGGAAATGGTTAGCTATTCACCACCATATGTTTAAAGTTACATCTTATAAGGGCTTTGAGTTAATGATTCCCAACAGATCGAAAACATAAATAATCTATAAATGTATTCGTTGTGATTGAAACAGATGTCTCTCCGCGATGTCCCTCGTCGTTTTAAGCTGCGTTTTGAATTTAACGGAAGGTAAAATATTAATGATTAATAAAATATTGATAAATGCAACAATTATTCTTCTTCTTCTATTTTATCATAATACAAAATTCAACGAAAAAGATAATAGCAAACATTGATAATACAAAGGGACTCAATTTCTTCGTTTTAAACGAAACTCAATCATAAATGGTTACTGACAAAAATTAAAGATAAATGTTATTATCAAATGAAGGATGTTTTACTTGTACCATATCATAGATACAAATTAAATTTTTATCCTTTATTTTCAAAGTTTGAATATTTGAATGTGATTAGTTGTTAAACAAATGATACAAATTGGTCTAAATGATCACTATAAAACCCCATATATGTATGAAAACAAGATGATATTAGAAGAGCCATTGCAATGGTTGTCAATATTTAGTAAGACATCTCCGCCAGGCCATACCAGTTCTCCCATGCTGCACATTACCCGTGCAATGCTTGTCTGATGATAAGTTGCCACTCTTCCTGCAATGTAGGATAAAGCGCCTATTGGTGTTGAGAAGTGTATCATAATGACTCCAATACTATATTATAAAGGTCCACTAGTCTGTTATATGGAGTGTTAATTATGATATTTAATTTGATCCTCGGGATCTTATTTCCAACATACCCACACCTGGCGGGTGCCCTAGCCAATGTGTTACTCTGGAAAGTCTCCTCCTTTACGTGGGGAGAAGCCTGTGTCCCAATCTGTAAAAAGAGAGGAGGCAGAAAGACAGCTTCCAGATGACTACTGGAGAGCTGTGTTTCCCGCACCCCCATTTTATACGCACGGACACTTCGCTACAACATTTTCGTCCTATTAAGTAAATGCGATCAAGTCCATACTAATGATCTGACACACCGTGGTCAATAGTAGCATTACATTTATATTTCTGACCCGGTGTCGACAGGCTCAGTCATCACTGGACTTAATTACAGAGTTCTCCATGAACATAAACAATTATACGCTATCTATATAACGCATGTACTTTAACCAATTTCTATAGAATTTTCGTTATGATAAATTCCCCCTACTAAAAAAAAAGTCTTGTCCTCAAGATTGAAACATTCACTATAATTTTAAATTTTATTCGATCTTCGTTGTGATTTAAGTGGCTCGTTCATGTAAACGAAAAAAAGAGAATTTAAATCTAGCAAAAACATATTCATACATCTGTAACACACAAAAGAAATAAATAATAAAGGATTACACCACACAATAAAATACTTGTATTATAAGGAACACACTATTGTTATATATTAACAACATTTATGCTTAAGCATATTATCTGGGTAGAGTGACCAAGCTTTTTCTTACAATAGTGGTTTACAGCTATGTATGATTATTTCCATTATAATATGTTCCTTTTGTTGACATATAATTCGCCTAAACACTATTCACTTAACCTAATTACCATTGAAGGTTCACAAAATAGAAGTCCAACGCTTGTATAACGCATTTGTAGGAAAGAGCACATTTTCAAATCATATGGACGCAAATGTAATCCTCAGCAAATCGGCCAAGAAGGTGCGTAAACGTATGACAGTTACCAATGGAGCCGTCCAAAGCAGAGTCAGAACTCAAATGGAAACAGCAAGCAGTGTGCTATAGCAAGCATGCTTCGTGAATTAAGCGCCCGACAATCCGACCCTGGACTGCGTTTTACAAAGGAACTTACGACAGAGTCCCAAAAATTTTTAGTCTCATGGAATGTCCTTTAATGAACAATATTTATATAAAACCATTTATTTACAACTATGTTGTTTATCATAACTTTATTTTACAGTAAATAGAACAAAAAAAAATTAATTAGTTCATGAATGATTAGCATTCATTAATTTGGTCATAAGTCGTAAGTTCTTTTGTAAAACGCAGCTTCTTTTTCCGAATGTGACGTTTCATCCGACACGGGGGCTGACGAGGAAACGAAGCCGCTTACAAACACGGTCTCCCTTGATCTACCTGAAACATATATCTGATAAATATGAAATTGCTATTTGTTATATATTGTAGTTTAACTTAAAAGTATAACAGTTATGTAAACATTAAATATCCTCTGTGTAAATATGAAGGGTTCAATTCGGACGGAAAAATACACAAAATATCTGAATGGCTAAAATTGTCTCAAATTGATATTGTTTTACAAAAAAAACCCTCATTTTTGAGGTACTTCATATAAAGAAATCGATTAATGGTAGAGAATTATTATTGAATGTTAAAATCGATGGGAAATTTTCACAATTGTCAACATATATACTCAACTAATGATACAAACAACTAGAGCCGAGCTCGTTGCAAAGCAACGAGAAGGTCTTTCGTTGCAGCTTTGTGTCGAAAAAGGATTGTCAATATGATAATAGTCATGATGTTCTATACTTGTGCTTGTAAATGAGTAAATGGATGGCATGTATCAGCCCCTTTTTGAAGAGGACAGCAATTCCATTTCAGCAATAATTCAGTCAAAGAAAAACACATGGTTTCTCTTTTTTAATATATTTGACAGCGTATTAATTTTTACAAATGTGTGCGAAATACATGTATGAAAAATATATTAGCAACTGCTTAACAGAAAATGCCATATTTATAATAATAAACTATTCTCCGTAAAGAGATTGACCGATTAAAGATTTTAGATACTATTTTTGATTTATTTTCTGTTCTTTGTATTTCACAACTATACACGTACATCATTGGGATCTTGACCTTCTCAAATAGCCCTGCTTTACTAAAGGATGAGACATTGAAAATCACGTTGCGTAACTATTCACTGAAAAAAATAGTTCAAGGTCACGGAACACCCCTTACTTTTCTGGTGAAAACTAAAACTGGATATAACAAAAGAAGGAGACAGCATAGAATAGACATCTGTTTCACTGATGTCTGTTATGATCATGACCTTTGAATTATAAACTAAGTTTATGATCACTGCACTCCCATACATCACAAGTACTGTTTGTGTGAATCAATGATCTATATTTTTGCCACAAGAGAGAACACATGGTCTAGACTACAGTGTATACAGTTGTATGCTATGACATTGACTCTCTACATAGACACTTTAGGTGATTGATGCCCTTAAAGCAAATATGATCTGAGTTATACTGCAATGTACCTGACATAATTTAAATGGTGTCCTTTTCAAAGGACCCGGTCGCTTAAAAAATGAACATAAGAATAGAAAGGTTTGCATGCAACTTTATTTAAGTCTTAAATTTTGATTTAAAATTTATTGAAAATTTAGACAGTGGTCTGTGATATGACCATGACATTTAAAAAGTATCTTGATTCAAGGTCACTGTACATCCTTTACTTAAAAGCACTCTTTATAGTAATGTATGAGCCGGACAGAATCATTGGGAGAACAATATAATTACTGTAAACGTATTACATTTGGCTGTGTATTCTATTTAACGTTTTTGGCGGAAAACGACATCCGCTAAATCAAGTATATCGCAAAATGTATAATATATAAGTAGATAAATAGACACAATCAGAAATGCGCTAAATCATATCCACGCTAACTTATTGAAAAATCATATTCCGCCAAATATCGTACACGCTAAATAACATACGTTCACAGTATGTTTAGACAGGGATTTTTCAAATGGGTCTCGTATGACCCTGACCTTTGATCCATAAACTTTTTTCAAGGTCACTGGACACCCTTAAAATTACGGCACTCTGTAACTGAAGTATCAGAAGTACATATAAGTAAGTTACATAAATATGGGAACAAGATTAGGCCAACTTGGGAGAATATATGGTCTGGACACCTGACCTTCACCCTTTCACATAGAAACTCGGTTTAAGGTCACTCTGTAGATGGAATTTTAGAAGTACATGTAAGTAAGTTAAATGTAGACAGAACCAATTACAGAGAAATTATATACTTATGGAAAAGTAAACATACTCATCATTATACAGCGCCATCAGAGTGGAACGTAGACCCTAGTTATGCATGTATATGAATACCTGTAGATATTATGACCATAAATTATGATTAGTACCCATTGTCATGAAAGAAGGGGAACCAAGTGTTCCGTCCACAAGTAAGCGAGTTACAAACGACTTGGATAAATGTATTTTGGTATCAATTGCCAGTAATTGTTTAAAATACATGTTGATTTTAAATTTGAAAATATGTGGTCACAATTTATCTATGTAAATCTAGCTTGTACACTAATCCTGGACATATTTTAATAACGGCTCATAAATTTTCTACGATGTCCATGCGCGGATTTTGATGGGGCGGATGTTTGAGTAACTGGAAAATTCAAACAAACACATTAAATTGACCTAGTAAATTTACTTATCATATATACATATAGACCTTGGACACCCACTGGCAAACAGCATTATCCAACGGACCCCCCCCCCCCCCCCCCTCCCCCCACCTTAAGCGTCCGGGGGAAAATCCTTGAACCGCGAATGACGTTGTATTTACTATGCCACATCCTAAAGGATCACGGGACTCCATGACTATTTGATTTTGTTTAGTTAAAAGTTTTTAAAAAGTTTTAAAAATTGTAAGCATGTAGCTAATCCTGTGTTGTACATTATGACGCGACCTCCGTACGCTGATTTTGCGGAAGAAGTAAGAGTGCTGATCAGACAACATACACACACACACCAAAACAATTTGGTAAACAAAAAAACATTCGAGTGCGCGTGCACCACATAGGCACAAGTTCGACTTGTAAAGGTCGCTCGAATGAAAATCTCCGCAATCTACGCATTTGTAGCATTTTCAATCATATGAACGCTACTCGATCTTCTACAGTAACTACTGCCAGATCTTTTACTCTTCGAACATCAACAGAACTTGTTTAAAATTCATGTTCCCATGAAAATGAAAGATGCAATGAATTTGCTTCTACAATGAATCAAACGACTTTACAGAATAACTACAAAAGCGATGATGTTACCGTTTCTCTTTTACGGCCTGAATCTAAACATAATCTCTTTAAAAATTCACGTGAATATATACCTAAAATAATCACTGAATTCTTCAATTCCGGACATGGATCAGCGAGGTTTATTTTTTTATCGTGCGAACACCTCCCGCATACATGTAACATTGCAACAATAAACGCTTGGAGACATTGCAACAATAAACGCTTGGAGAGTATTTAAAAAATATATATAATTTATGTATCCTGCTAAATTAATGGATTCAATTTCTATCTTGTGCTCTCTCTCTCTCTCTCTCTCTCTCTCTCTCTCATTTTTGTACAACGTATAAGAATACTTATAAAACTTTATACACTTAAATAGTAATTTGTGTTCGCCGAATATTAATTCATAAAACAGGTTGATCTGTCAATGTGTGAATATCGTCTAAAAAGTGTTGAAGTCTGTCCTGTGAATGCATTAAAGTCTCAGCAGTAATTAGCGGAAATAATCATGAGCAAATATATCAATCATTAAACTGAACCGCCAGTCGATTTTACATGAACCGGTCAAAATGTCGGCGTTGTATTGTGTTTAATCAATAAACATGCACAGTGTGACAGGGAAGAAGCACACGAAGCCTGACGTGTGTATTAGACTACAGCGGATCTCTTGTTCACTCGCGCGGGATTTGCAAGGGCACAAATCCGAGTGGCCGTGTTGGGTTTAAAATATGTGCAGTTTTATAAATGTTTTATTTTAAACAATATTACTATTTCATGACATCGACAAGATCTCGAAGTACACCTTTAATAATGACAGCCATACCTTTTTGAACTACCAGGAAGCTAAAACAGATTTCATCATCAAAAGGTTAATCTTTTTTGTTGTTGATCTCAAATATTTTTTCTACAGTTTTTAGAACATTTTAGATTTACAATCCCGGCCACCATTGGCCAATGTCTGGCTACACTTCAGATGGTAATAATAATGCTTTTACTAATTCTTAATTTACATTCTACCGTTTAAATCAATTTAAGGATGAATAAACTTTTATATCTAATCGACATTCAAACAATTCTTTGTGTTTGCAGCTAAATAAAACCATATATGTAAGACGCAAGTCTTGTGTATTAGATCACCGCTGACCGCTAGGTAGTCCAGCCACAAAATAATTTTGTAACGACATTAATAACATCATAATAAACATCTTTTACAGCGACAGCTATATCAAAAAATTATCCCTTTTTGGGTTATAAACCGAAGACGTTTAAGGACTCTAGGCCTATAATTTAAGGGGCCAGTCCTTTTTCAAATGTGTCAAGTGAAAGCCCTTGACATTTTGCACATTTTTTGTTCTGTATGTGTTCATAAACAATTTCAAACTAAAAAAGTTACGAGACAAAAACACGACCAAAAATCAGCATATTTTGAAACATAACTTTAAATTAATTTTTTGAGACTTTAAATGGGGAAAATCGTAAAAACAAAACTCAGAGGACAACGTTCAAAGTATCTATTTTCAATATTTATGACTTTGAAACACATGTCGTGGACGGTTTCAGAGCCTTTGCGTGCACAGGAATGCCTATATTGTTTTTAAAAAGGGGAATAACTCGGTACCGGAAGTGTTGATTTCAATGATTTCAGTTGATATTGAGAAATTGTGATTTCCAATATGCTCTGAAAATTTGAACGTAATAAAACAACAAAGAAGCGAGATATTTGAGTTTTAAAAAAAAAGTCTAGAAGAAAAAAAGGATAAAAAGAATTACCAACAGAATTAGTACAGTTTTCAACGGAAGACCTTAAAAAGGATTATTTTTTAAAAAGAATACAAACATACATAATTCTATGCGGTGATTTTGACTGTCGTTTGAATGAGAAACAAAATAAAAGTACAAATAAACTGTTACTAAAACAACTAGATTTGATGATGTATGGGATAAAAAAAAATCCCGCATTGAAGTGTGATACATGGTGCAATACTCAAGATATACCCTTCAGCAGAAAATACTATATTTTTACGAGTAAAACCTTTTGCTTTTAGCTTGATATTATTATTGTAAGAAAAATACCTTAAACTCATTCTCATAACATAGATATGAAAATACATTTTAATATTTTTAAAACATCCAAAGGATCAAGCTATTGGAAATTGAATATATTAAAAATTAAATAAAGACTACGAAGATGTTATTGCAAAGTTAGTAAATAAACTAGATTCTAACTTAATAAATAATAAGGACTTTTTAAAATGCAAAGTAGAAGAATTTTCTGTGTTATACCGGTATGCAAAACGCAAGCAAAATAATACGAAACAAAAAAAAGCCCCAATCGAAAATGAATAAGAAAAACTAAAAAAATAGTCAACATTACAATATTTTTAATGATGAATTAAAAACACTTCATACTTCTTTAAATAACCTTAATGATAAGAAAGATAAAGAGGGCCCAAATAAGGTCAAAATCAAACTGGATAGAAGAGGGTGAAATGAATACAAAATATTTCTTAATCTTGAAAAGAAAAACCAAACTTCGAATATAATTAAAAAATTAAAATTGTCAAATGGAGTACTTGTAAATTGTACAAACTCAATCATAGGAGAACTGATCAAATATGACACTAATATTTTTAAAACTACAAACATTTCGACCCAAAAAAAAGTTCATATCTTAAAAACATATATGATATACCTAAATTGAACGAATATGATAAAAGAATGTTCGATGATTTTCCTTCTTTTGACGAATGTAAAAACGCGATACTTGAAATGAAAAACAAACTCCTGATTAAGACGGTATACATTGCAAATTCTATCAATGTTTTTTTTAATTTGGTTGGGCCAATGTTTAACTGCAAAACAAACAATGCAATAAGGAATTAATAGCTGGTCAAAAGTCAGTTAATGACGATACCGTTTTACTAGTAAGTAATTTTTACGCATGTGTGTGTCCTTCTTTTTCGCCCATATTACTTCCATAACTTTGCAAACAATAACGTGAATCGATCCGGTTTAGAGTATGCATATCTCAGGAATCAAATTTTAAGTAACAATTTCATCATCCTCATCATACTAGTTATGTAGCTAATTACTTTTTTCCGGCGTAATGGATCCAAAATCTATAGTTTTACTTTTTATATTTTTTGCCAAATTTTATAAAAATTCTTTAAAATAAAATTCTGAATAACGTTTCTGGAGATTGTTTTAAAAAAAATTTAAATTGATATATATTCAAATAATATTTGAACAAAAAATTTGTGGTTTATCAGTATTAATTGACATTATTAATAGCCGAATGATGGATGCATGTATCTATGGCAAAGTGGATGCAAAGCAACCATGTTTTTGTTGTTTCTTGATATTTTTTCGTTAATATACCTAAATTCAAAAAGTAAAAAAAAACACACATTTCAAACCTTCTAACGATTGTTTAAACGACGACTATTGTTGCATGTCATTAAACATATAAGTTTCCTTTTTTTAAACCAGTAAACACTTATCTTCTCATTTCTATGGTTCCATTGGTTGTTACCAATATTTTATTAGCAGTGCATCAATTATTACGCATTCTGTTTTATAACTGCAGACAGAAGAAGTCTCACCATTGTTATAGAACACTGCAGTTAATGTTACACTTTTGTGAAAATTGTATAGCTGATGATAAATATTTACTCATTACTTCGGTAGCTGCAAAACTATGAACAAAAGTCTAGTACTTAATTGCATTGTCATCGTAAAATGAAATACACGCTATGAACCTTAGGATCTAGATAACTTGCAATTTGGTCTACAGATGCTGTTTAAGCGAACTTTCTGCGACTAATTCTTAATTACATTCTTGTTACCTTCTAAATCAATATTTCTAAACAGATTGAAATCAATTCGAATATATTAAAATTATAAAGTAATGCAATTTTAAGAAGAAAATTAAAAGAAAATGGTCGAAATGTTTTGGAATCTTTCTGATATTTATTCTTAGTCTGGCCATTTGTCTATTTAGATGTTATTCATAGATTGACCTAACTTTACTTTAATTGTTTTCACACCTTTTTTATTCATGTCATATTATGCAACGCTACATGTAAACTATTTATATTAACAAAGCCATAGTCATAACCGTAAATAATACTTATTAGGTATGATGGCAAAATCAATGCTTCCTTCTTCTAGACTTGCAATAATATTTAATGTGACACCACAGTATTTAAAGCTGATATTGTCGCGGCTGTCTATTCACTTGCCATTTCATTATGATTGAAAGTGATGAATTATTTAAGAATTAAAATATAATTGTAGTTCGCCATAACTGCTTCATAATCGGAAACGAAGCTTAACAATGCAAACCTATTTAGATTTGCTTTTTCTTTGCAGCCTCTTAAATTTTGGTGAGTTGAACTGTTTTCCAAATGATGATTTTTCTTTTGATTTAAATACTTTGTGTCAAATTTGGTTGTTCAATTTACTATTTGAAAAGTTCTCTCTTATTGATTAAAAATGCTTAATGTCATCTAAGGCTAAGTATAAATATAATATCACTTATATCTGATGTTAAATGCATGATATAAAATAACTAAAATGTGATGGTAAGATATAAATCCCGTGATTTACTTCACTAAAACCTGTCGAATATCTCTTATGCATTGTTCATCGAGTGTCTGTGCATTTGCATATGCTCTAGTACAGTTGTCAAAACGATACTTTGATTCGCCAAACAATATATCAGTTTTATATAATCAGGTACAAGGCATCAGACAAAGTATTCAGTGATAGACATGGTCACTGACACCTGATATGATTACTTTAAATAGTCGAGATGACTTATCCTTTATGCATATAGAAGTTTTAAATTCAATAAAACCCATTAAATAAAAAAGAATTTAGTGTTAATTTTTATTTTTTGCTGCTTGTTAACTATGAATTAACACATTGTCATTGGGTCCATTAATATATATAAAATAACGTTTACAGTGTTCTTTAGGAAATTAAGCTATTTCAAATACATTTAAATGCATTTCTTTTAATGGGTTGTTGCATATTTGATTGTTTTCATTTTAACATTTCTTATATAATAGTAGGTCTTTATTTCTGTAATAAAATCGATAGCATAGTTTTACAAATATACTTTTTGAGTAAATCTTAAACAGGAATTGAAATAGTATGTTGCCATGCCTGGACGTGTTAGCAATTACACAGACATCGAGTAAGAGCCTTTACTTGCTCAGTGTTGCATAACATTGCAACATAAAAAAAATGTGTAACGAAGAATATTGACCCGGGTTGAAAATTGATCCAGAGGTCATATTTCAACGTTGAATATTGATCCGGCGTTGCTTTTTTTAACGGTGAAAATTGAGACCAAATTTCGTTAAATTTATACCCGGGGTCATTTTTCAACAGCTTAATTTTTTCTAACCTTTAATGATCTTTACCCGTTGAAGAATGACCTTGTAGAAAATTAACTCTAACTACAGAGTTTTGAACTGTTTTTGAACTGGAACTTGCTTTACGCGATTTGAATAAATCTACATGAAATTTTCAGACACGTTTTCATGGGTGTATTAAGGGGGTGTTTGAAATTTTTAAAGCACTTTCATTATTTTTTCTCTTGTATTCATAGCTTTTTATTAGCAGAAAATAAACGAATTTTTACAATCCTGTTCATCTTCAGTCAGTATAGTAACATATAAAATTATCATAATAGCACATTTTTACAACAAAATTGACTATTGGAAAAACCGGTTTTTAAGATGGATATAAATAGCATTGTTTATGAATAAGTATGTACGAAAATGTACTGTACTAAAATTACGAATTATAGGAGAATGAACTTTAAAAAAGATCGCTGTAAAACTTTTCTCTTTAAATAATTCAATGGTGTTAGCGTATTGTCATATGATATAGTGTATTGGGTAGGTGTAAATATGTCGTATTGTAAATTTTGCTAAATATTTACTAAGGGGATGAATAAATAAAAAAATTCCGATTCAAATGTTGACAAAAAATAAAAATACATAAAAAATAAAATACAGCTTAAATATACTAAGCGGGTCTAAAAACCAAATTCACAATGTTATATTGTAAATTGTGTATGTACACCCACCAAGAAAATTTACAATTTACAATATGACAATTTCAATTTCAATTTACTGGATAAGTATAAATACAATATTAAACAATATGATGTTTTGCAAATTTTATATTTACACCCCTTCAGCAAATATATGAAAAAGGTACTAAATAGTACATGTATGTCGTGTAACCATGTTAAACAATAAACAAAATTGTTGTTATTAAAGATCTTTTTATATATATAAAATTCACAAACCGCTATTACATGTAATATAAGCTAAAAGTTCACTATATTTAAAAGTTACATATATGAAAAGTAAATCTGATAATTCTAGACCTAACTACTAAATTGTTTTATGTTTTTGAGAGACTGTTTATTTAAAAGTAAATATGCATATGTTAAAACACATTAATCTAAAGAACAAATATTAATTAACTGTAATTTTTTAATTCAATAAATCAAAAATATCACTATCAATTCATTAATATGTGTTTTTTTTGCTGATGACTTTAGAACCAAAATTCCACGATGTGGGTCAATTTTCAACAGACTTGGTTTTTTTCAACACTTTTGGTTTCGATATTTAACGTTGTAAAATGACCCCCGGGTCAATTTTCCACCCGGATCAAAAGTCTTCGTTAAAAGTGTATGATAATTACTGTTTATTTTGTTGCGATGGAGATGCTTATTCTGACGTTGGTGAAGAATTAGTGTGTGTTCCTGTTTGCTAGTGCTTATATCTCTCTGGCGAAAGTGTCTTAGTCTCTATGCTTGCGTTAGTGTACATTGCATTTGTTAAGATTGTGCAGGTGTGCGAACTTATCTGCATTTAAACGCATCCGTTTATAGTTTGCTCTGGTACATATTAGCAGCTGCCTATCGATATATCTCGAATTTGAGTCTACGAGGAAGGGAACACAGGCAGTGACCGCATTGAACTTTACATAATATTTAATTGCAGTGGTGGGATAACCTTACATTGCTTTCGGAACATATACATGAAGGATATTGAGAAAGAGTTATCCGTGTTAGAGAAAATTAGCGGAGATGTGAGATATGTACACCACTGTGAAAAAAATATTTTATGCATTAAAGACAGTGCGAGAGACGCGCACCAGTCAGACATACTGGCGTAAGCATCATATATGTCATTACAAATAGAGTAAAGAAGAAACGTAGCGCTATGTAATTAGAAGATCCCGATGCGCCTGATTTCCAAGAGTGAAGTGAGGAAAATGTACATTCACATTCGAGGAAGACCACACAGTAACCACAACTCCTTCGAATACTAAAAAAAGAAATGTACCATGCATAATGCAAACACTGCAAAAAGGTTATTCGTTGCATGAGTGTCATAGAGATAAGTGCAATTCAAACATTTCTAGAGGCTGGACACCAATTCTCGGTTTTTCAGTCATAAAAGAAGTACAGGGTGTCCTAGAATATCTGATACGATTCAAAATGCGTATAAATTAAAAAAATAAATATTTGACCAAACTTTGTAAATTGTGACTCAAACAAAAGTAAATTTTTTTCTACAAACACGTTTGGTAGAAAAACGTGCTTTCTCTTTGAATTATGATGTCATCAAATGCATCATATTTCTTTAGTTGAATCGAATTCCATTCAAAATGAATCGGACAAGAGAGCAGACATCTTCCGTTTTAAAACTGTATTATCAAACATAGACTCCAGATATATTTGTACGAATTATGAAAAAAGAATACCCGGTGTCAAAACAAATCAACAAGCAACATATTTTTTTAAATAGTCAGATTTGAGAGAATGCGATCCGTACAGTGGCTGTTATGATGAATTTTACTCATAAACTTGATGTTGTCATCGATCAAAAAGAAAGTCATTTGAAGCACTCTCTTTAAATTTGTTGTGTTTTTGTAAACAGTGCTCAATTTGTCAAAAACTTATGAATGTTTGTGAAATTTGCTTAGTGAATGTTTACATCTTGTACATTTACAAAAAAGCATTTGATTTGTTATTAAATAAATTTTATTAAAATTTATTTAAAGCGTATATGGTATAAAATATTCTGGAAACCCTGTATTTTAAAGAATATGCCTCCAAAATTAAACAGGCATCATACCAGCAACGTATGATTGAAGTTTAATGGATGATCATGCGGAATTTGAGATTTGCGCCTAGATCAATGGCATTGTTTGCTTCATCTCTAAAGCTCAAAGGGGTGGATATATGGTCTTTATGTGGTAAATAGAATCACATCTTAGGCAGCCAAAAGACGTCCCTACTCGGCTTTTGGTCTTGGAGTGTGTTTAATCACATCTCTCCTTGGATGTAGTATGTTGACTAAGATATGGCCTTAACAGAAATAAGCGGAAGGCATACCGTCACCCAGCCGAACGCTATTCTCATATTTTCTTCTATTTTTTTTCCTTTTTTTCCAAATCTTTAAAGAATAATTTAAGTTTTTTTTAATTCACCTAAAAAAGAAATTGTTTTTTTCAAAATTATGAAGATACATAAAGTTTGTTAGAAATGTATTCAGAATAAGAATAATTTCATTTCCCTAAAATATATGCATCATGGATAAAATATGTCCAAAAAGCATTAACTAAAACCAGTCTATCTGTAATAAAATAAACGACAAGGTCAAATATCACCAAAATTTAAATGGAGTTTAAAGAAATGCTCAAAGAGTTTTTCATATATTTTTGATCAGGAAGTTTTCTCACAAAATTGAACATCAATATGAATTACATGCACAATAAATCATATTAATAACTCTAAAAAGTATCAGTATTAGTCTATGTCTTCATTGCATTACAGGAACATTAGACATTTTAAAAGCAATCTTATCCAGTACTATTATCCAAGGTAGATACATCTTAATTTTTATCATCCAATATAGAAAAATAAATTGAAAGTATTTTTTGCACATCAATAATAATAATAATATTTTAAGGATCTGAGTGTTCCTTGCTCATTTATATGAAAAATTCAGGGATTTTTTTTTTCTTCTGTACTTACACATTACATTAATAGTTTTGTAAAATCTATTTTAACTATCTTAGAAATGAGAGCAACAGTGTGAAGCGAAGGTCAAAAAAGTACCTCTAACAGAGATTAAACATTGCCTTCACTATTTCCATCGTCCTCCATTGAAAGGACCTGGATCGATTGGCATAAAGCAAATTGGACGATTATGAACAGTTTTCTTTCATAAGATCATACTATAGATGCTGCCACTTTCATGTCAAGTCGGTTACTCTTTCCGACTTTTTCATATGTTCTTATTAAAGCTTTAAAAGCTCTAGAAAAGGTCTCTACTTTCAATTTTTGTGTTAATGTGCCTTAAATATGTAGGTAGTGGCCATAACTAATCACTATGTAAAATTTTAAACAAGGTACTTAAAAGGGATTTAAGATTAAGAACATTTAGTTAACACATGATTAATCTCTTACACACTTTTGAAAAACATTAAACCATGTGGTTAAGTTTAGAACGGAATTTAACACGGAGTTAACACGGTGTTCAAGTCACCAACCTTTCGAGAAATCAGGCCCTGGTTTTCAATTTTTTGTACTTTGTTATTTTGAACTATTGATAAGTTCAAATGTGCTTCTTTAATTGGTTTTATGAAATCGATATGTAAAACATGTATACCGTTTAGGTTCAAATGGAAAATTGATTCGATCCACACCTAGCTATGTGAGTAACTGGACATCAATGACAGCCAATTCATCCACCTCCAGAGTGGTCCTTAAACATAACCTTCAAGAAGACCCTGCCTATGTCAAGGTCAACGCGAGGACTAAGAATGGGTTTATATTTCCTGCCTTTGGTTCTGCTCAGCAGGACGATGACACTGGTGTAATGTATGGGGGCGTGGTGTTCATTTACAACGCACAAACGATTGATATATTTATCTCCCATTTTAACAATAAAGCAAGCAAATCGGGGAAGTGGGCAGCAATATATACAGGTAAATATAGTTTGGATCTTTAGATATTGTAGTTTGTCTGATTACAAGTATTAATATTATATATACTTGGGGAAAAATTCGAAGACGACAATATTCTTGTAAAATGTTTATAATGATTTAATTATTTTGCTTAAATTTTTGATAGCTACGATTTTGTTCGTTATTTGAAAACTAATTGAATATTCCACGATTGAATCATTTGTTATTATTCTTATGTTAAAGGAGCAAATAATACATGGATTGGTCCTCAAAACATTGTTCGCGTGTACGAGTCCATTACTGTTCAGGCTAAAGCTTGGAGATCACGTGACCTGCCTCCACCTACCTGGAGGAGCCAAACTATTGATGTTGAGGAAGGTTAGTTTCGAAAGCCTGGATTGCTAATTATTAGGGTCAGATTCGTTTATTGTTATCTTCCTTATGTCAAAAATAGGTTAATTCAATAATACTTTCTAGCGGCTCCTCCAAGGTAACGTTCGTATGAAAATGCCAACGGCATGGTTTAAAAGCAACGTAAAACACATACTACAAATATTTATTAACCATTTATATCTATATGGCAGAGAGCAATCGAACTGATCAAGAACTATAATTTGATACACTGATGAAGTCAGAGCATATCTCACAAGTCTTACCAACCCGTGGACTGATCAATTTGCAAACGTATCGTTTTTGGTGCTTTTTTTAAGGTTGCAATATGACAATTAAGTTTATATGCTAGGTATTCAAACTATTTTCTTGAAGGAATCGATGATTCTAAGAGAGTAAAGAAATGGCATGTCTATACTTGTATAAAATAGTTTCTGATATCGTTTGTCAAAATAGGCTCATTTGCTACGTAGAGAAAAGAAAAAGATTAATACATATTCAAATAGCTTAAATAAATAATACACAAAGACCTAGTTAATATTACAATTATTATATTAATTTCCTCTTACAGGTGGCTGTTTGAATGCAACACTTAATCATACACTTAATAGATATCCTGACCTAGTTCTTGTACAGATTCGAAACAAAGGACGTTTTTTCCAAGGACAAGGTCATATTTCATGAAAAATACTTCTGAAAACAATTGTAGGTTGATTAGGCTTACTGTGGTATCGATGATGTTTTGTTATAAATCATTTTATTATGTGCATCCTCTTCATACTATTCTGGGTTCATGCTACAAATACCAAAACACATGCTGTTAAATTTGGTAAATTACCGTGTAATGTAATGTCAAAGCTACTGCTTTACTGAAACATAAAATACCACTTAGGCCTTTTCGTCTGAAGAATTTTTAATGCTTACGATTTTGATATTTATGACCTGCCATGGTTATCCTATCATACTTGCTTTATATAATTACAGGTTTATCTTCACTAGGCTCTACCACAATCAAACATCTTCACTTTGGTGGAGTACTTTTTGGAACAAACGAGTCCCACGTCCAGCTCTGGTCGGCTTGTAACATAACAGGAAATTTGCAGGGTATTTGGAAATTTCTCTGATACATTACTTCTGGCTTTCTTTCATCTCTATATTTTTCAAAACTAAAATCTGGTGTTATACAAAAAAATTTAAAAAAAACTTTTTTTTACTATTTGTTGCATAAGATTATTGTTTCTCGGTCTAGTCTTTTAATAATTACACTATTCTACGGAATAACAATTAATTGATAGTACTTTTGGTTGAGGAAAATTTCAAAAAAATTGAATGTGTCCCTAATGATAGCACCTTTTGCTGTAAATATTTTATTTCTAGCAGATCATGTCAAGATGCATAAAAAAGGAATATTATTCCTTTTTACTTGAACTTTACTTGTTATCTGCCCATAAACCCTAAAACAGCTAATTATGATGACATTACACCAAAATCGTATTTTGTATGCGTTGCTTTTGTTGTTTTTACCAAGAAAAACTAAAGTTTCTGGTCTCTAGGCGCCAAATGATCATTCACACTGCCCCCCCCCCCCCTATTTATACTGCATTTGCTATTATCTGTGAGCTAGCGCCTGACAATATCCCCTACTATTTCTTAGTATTAATTATTTTATACCTCGAAAAGGCTGAGATATGAAATGCAAAATGAAATGTATCCCAAAACAAAGCAAACGATTATTTATGTGTGATGATTTATTCCTAAACTTTTCTTTCGATCATAAAAAAAATTGATTGTACCTTTGTATGTAATTATGTAGCTAATATAAATTACGAAAAATCATTGAAATAAGCTATCAGTATGGTTATTGATGATGATAAAAATTCCAGTGGTCTGGACATACACAGTAGACATTAAAAATAACCATATTTCTTGTTTAATATCATAATTTCTAAAGAAAGCCTAAAGGCAATTTCACTATTTTCTTATTTAAATATAACTTTCTTTAAATTACCATGCTCCTTTTTTAATTCTTTTTATTATTAACTTTGTTAGTATTTAATTCAAATTTCTAAATTTAAAAAAAAATTGCAGTTGATAGCAATTACTCTCTCATATTACCTATCAAAATGTTTATCCTCCTAGGTGTTTTTTCATAACTCATCAACTTAATATGAATAAGCACTGCTTATGATAACAGTATTTCCGAATGTTTAATGTTAATCAGTATATGATAAAGCCAAATTACAAACAAAAAGTATTTCCTAACAATATTAAAATATTTCACTGCTTTTTCTTGGGTAGTAAGATATTCCAAAGTTAAAGACTTTGTTTTGCCCTTTTATATTTGTCTCCTTAAATGAGTGTTTTTTTTTTTCTAACTTATAAACATGGATGAAATATTGACTGCACTTTTTTATAAAGTACCTCATTTTACAATAAAATGACCCGTTTCTTTTCAAGAAAACATATGAAACATCTTAATTTACTGAATAATAATCGTTTTTGTTGCTAAAATATCAATTGTACAATTTTGAGTTTTCATCATAAAGGGACCGATATGAATTATATGTATACGTTCTATGATTATTTTTATATTTGTAACGGAGAAATAAGAATTTTACCTATATTATTTACAAGTTTAGATCTGTTTCTCTTTGAATTTATTGAGTCCTCTTTTTTTAACAAATTTGATTCCCATTTATCTCAGAAAGACTAATGTACACCAGTAATAGTTATCAGTAAAACGTAATTCTTCGTCAGTGGGACCACTCAGTCCATTTTATTAAAGCAAAACTTTAAATATGTACATTAATGAAATACTACGGACCTGCCTGTTTAGTTAAATAAATATTTACATTTGTAATGTATTTTAGATGTAATGTATTTTTTTTTCTAAATATACAATGATCAATAATGAGCTGTATTTTGTAGCTTGAATTTTAAACCGTTAATCATGAAAGACAAATAAATACGTATACCATTTAATTAAGTATTAACAAAAGAAACGTAGAAATGTTTTCGGCTTTTTAACATTCAGTTGTATCAGTTGAATAGCGGATTGAAAACATTTACGTAATAAGAAATTCATCTTACCATTTGCGTCCAAAAAAAGAGAAAAAAATCATGTTATCGGCTAATTGGATAAATACATAAACATTAAATAGGATCATACAATGTTACCTACATTACAGGCGTGACTTTGTTTTACAGTTTCACGGGTTAAGTAGTTTGGAATGTACGTGTACTAAATATTTCGGTGAACTTCCTTGCATTCTTAATGTACATTGTATTTTAATTTCCGGGTGTGTTAAAAGTTTTGATATGGTAGAATTTTCTTTTAATATTTTAGGACTATCATTGATAGCTATTGCCGACGGATGGGGAGAAATGAACAATTTCTTAAGTATTCAGGATGGATCAATTACAGTAACTGCTTGGGATCTGAGGGGATTCAAGGAAAATGAAATTGTAAAAAGGAAGAGTTTGCAAGAAGTCGAAACCGCAAAATACATGATCACAGAAAAATTAGCTTCAGGCAATTTAATAAATGTTCAGGTAGGACATAAAATCAACATTGGAAGTGAGGTAAGCCAATTTAGCAGAACATCTCCCAACAAATGTTGTTGGTTGTTAATTAATGAATGATTGTCACCTAAAAACTTCAAAATGCTTGATCAATTACAATTATTAGTATGTTAACTGCTTTCAAGATTAAATTTAGAGGTATCATTCCTTTGCATATATTTTATTGTTTATGTTTAAACAGAAATTTATTTTCCATTTAAGAATATTATTAGAGATTTGTTATGTTATGTTTATTTTGTATAGGCTTTGTAACAGCCATTCGTGATACAAAACCGCTTAATGATATGTTATACTTTAAAGCGACAGTAATTTAAAAATTAAAAGTATTTCGGTTGAGTGAGGGAGTATGAATTAGTTCATGGAAAAATGACATTTTTGCTAAAATTAATTTCACCAAAAAAGGCTCTACATATTTCTGATGAGAATATCAAGATACATTACATTTTTTATTTGTTTATATTTACATCCATCAAATATGATTCCCTCTATTTCTTACGGAAATTGATTGTTAATTCATAGCTCTGTAGAAACTGACAGGACTGAAATATACATGCCCCGTTTATCGATTGGTCGAAACCTTCAGCAACCTTAGAAAAATCCTGGACTGCACGAAATAATCATGATGATGTCAGACTCCAGTTCCCGTAGAAGACGATTTGGCCGTTTCTTTTATCTAACGTACTGATGTACATTAACAATAATTTAGTCAAATGTTCTTACTTTTTACGATCGATTTATTAATTCGTCAAAAGAAAGATGTAAATATATACAATAAATGCTTTCTTTTCTTCTGCGGGTTATGAAGGAAGCGATCATTGCAGAAAAAAAATACATAACCCGCTAAAGCGCTAGAGCTGGTTATGTATTTTTTTGCAATGTCGCCACCTTCATATCCCACATAAATCACCAAAAATAGCATATTATTGTTAAAATAAACGAATTATAATAATTGAATAATTGATATATGTCAAATAATAATAAACTGCGTATTTGAAATACACATATTATGATTTTGGCAATAATAGTTCATTTATTTTATTTTCTGATTTGTTTTCCTTTTTATCAAAACCTTGTGGTTCAATACAACTGCTAAATAATGACTAGATGCGAGAATTTCATTGTAAATTCATTGTATATCATGTGTACAGTGTACTAATTTAAAATCAACATTCTATTTTTTAAATGATTAAAGTTAATTAAAAGTTTAGAGGAAAACCGCTAATCCATATCGTTCTAACTGTACGACTCCACAGTGCGACGGAACTCTAAAGTTCGATGATCTTGACCAAACCCCGATGGTATGACACGACAAAGTCCGATGGTTTGCGTGTAGTCCGATGGTTCTATTTAGACTCATAAATGCACAATTATCGTTTCCGTTGTACATGAACATATTTCTCGTCTGTATGCGTCACGATAAACTACACAATGAAATACATTGAAATTAAAGTGAGAATAAAGAGGAAAAACTCAGCTTATGGTGATGTGTATTATAATCAGACAGCTTCTATCCCACGTTCTATACATGTATCTTACATTTGATCGTCATCGACTAATTTAAAGCACATTTTACTGTGAGAAAGATATGGGTTATCCTCTAAGATGTGTGGACTGGTCAATCAGCACCAAAGCGTCAGACTGTAGAGCAGACCATTTGGCTTTAGCACGACCATCGGAATTTGGCCGGGCGGACTTTGGAGCCTTACCTAACTACTATTAATAGTATACACGTGCAAATTTCATATTGTATCATTATTTGTTAAAGCTGCACGTGCTAGATGGTGCAAACAAGGATTTCCGGTTTAATGGCGTTGGGTCTGTGATGAATGAAGTTGAACCATACGGGGGACTCGTGTACGGTTACAACGACTCTATGGTAGCGATCTGGGTTCCTCACCCTGACACAAGAAGAAGTCAACAGTCAGCTGCTGTTTTCATGTTAGGAAGGATTTGGGGATGGAACTTTAAGGAGCAAATGACTAATAACGTGGATGTTGTCGTAACAGTTATGGATGTGATGGGTAATGTTTATATTAATATTTCAAAGTTTTTCATTGTTCGTTTTCTATCGATGACCTAGCATATGGTGAACAGGAATGGAGATACATACACTAATTTAATAAATAGTAAATAAATACTGAAATCGTTTGTTGCTTATCTTCTGACATGTTTAATGTAATTGGCAATAATACCTTTTTAGTTGTATAACATGTTATTTGAATGTAGATAAACTTTTATATTCAAGCGGAGTTAATGGTAAATTGTAATTCTATAGAAGAACCTTTTTTCATATCCTTCAAATAACTAGATCACTGAATTCTCAAAATTACATAGTCATTCGTAAAAAATTAAAAAAATGCAACAAAGGCAGAACTTTTCTCTCTGAGCATTAATTTCTCAGCATGATTAGTTGTCGTTTTCATTTCCCCAAAAATGTGTTGTTGTTTTTAATCTGTAGTGCCAATCTGTTTACTTGAGGTAAATACGTCTACAACACACATATTTCCTTCAACCCAAAATGACATTTACAACAATTCTGTCCTGAAATTTCCTTATGGCGATGAAATCACATTAACTTGCAAACCTGGTTATAAAGCCTCGGAACCGACCGTCAAAATGGTGTGTAAACCTGATCACAATGGTACATGGAGTAGAGAACTTCCTTTCATATGTAAAGGTATAAACTCTGCATTAATGATAAAATAAAGCAAAATATGACTGCACAATGTTATGATTTTTATAGCCTCGGATGCTTAAATTTTTTAATGTTTCATCGTTCTCAGAAATTGTTTGTTCGGATCCTTTTATAATGAACACAGACATGTTGCACAATGCAACCTCTTATGGAGGACATGTATTATACGCATGCGCTGCTGGCTACAGACACGTTAGTGGAGATCTCCGACGGACATGTGTCGGAAATGGCAGTTGGAGTGGAACAGAGCCTCTGTGTAAAGGTGTGTAACTCTTCAATGTGATTTGCAAAACATATTTGAATTGTGTTTATTTTCAAAATTATTGTTTTTTGCAACTAGCTATTGAGTGTCCTAGACTTAATGTTCCAAACACCAATATAATAAGCCTAGACAGGTCACCGGGCGGTGTGGTCAGTCTCTCCTGTTTGGACAAGAGACGTCACAGACACGTAAGTGGGGATCTGATACGTACATGTAATGAGAATAAAACATGGTCAGGAGCTCCACCTGTTTGTGAAGGTAAGCGATAATAGAAAAAACAATTATTATATCATTAATCTTTATTCGTTAATCACACTGAATCTAAATTACAAAGAGGTAATCAATGCAAAAAAAAAACTTCCATCTTTTATACTTATTTTTATATCAAATTAAATGTATTCGACATGTGTTAATCATTTTAGAATGTAAGTGTCCTTGTTCAGCTATTGGCCTTGCACCGATTAAATCTAACGAAACAGAGAAACTAAAACAACGAATTAAGGAATTGCGATCCATGCTGTCTATACAGAAAAACATGACTGCTAAAGCTAGGCTTCTAAAGATATGTGCATCTGATCCGCGACCATCCGCCAAGGGAATTGGGGTCGTGTTGGGAATAGGGGTTTTGGTTGTTATCATTTCAAGCATAGTTTTCCTGGATCTACCCAATCTGATATCTGCAGTTAAATTAAAAAAGCGGTGAATAGAATTTGCAGAATTGATTTGTTGAACTTGAAACATTATAATTGCCTGACAAAGATGTGGGAAAACTTGGGACAAACCATAATTAAGTGAAAGGGGTTCAAGTTTGTTCAAATGAAGGCCTCGCCCTCTTAAGAAAGGGAAACATTTTGAATCATAATTTTTTTTTTCAAAACTCTTCTCCTCTAAAACTATTTGGCCAGAAAAGCTGACACATGTGGGGAAGCATCCTTAGCTATTGTAGATTCAAGTTTTTTCAAATGATATTCCCCAGGGGTAGGGTAGGGCTACAATAGGGAGGAATATATAGAGAAAAATCATTTAAAATTTTCTCAAATCATTTAGCCAGAAAAGCTAAAGCTTGTCTTGAGGCATCCTCAGGTAGTGAAGATTCAAGTTTGTTCAAATCATCGTCGACGGGGGGTAGGATGGGGTCACAACAGGAGGTCGAATTTTTGCATAGGAATATAGACAAAATCTTCAAATCGTCATCCCAGGGGGTAGGTTGTGAGCACAACTAGGGAGGGAGGGGATCAAATTTTTACAAAGGGAGAAATAGAAAAAAATCATTTAAAATTTTCTCAAATCATTTAGCAAGAAAAGCTGAAACTTGTCTGGAAGCATCCTCAGGTAGGTAAGATTGAAGTTTGTTCAAATCATTGTCGCCGGGGGTAGGATGGGACCAAAATGAGAGTCGAAACTTTTATAGGAATATAAAGAGAATTAAAAAACAATATTTTTCGCAAAACTTATTTGGCCAGAAAAGCTGTAACTTTGGTGGAAGCTTCCTTAGGTGGTATAAATTCAAGTTTGTTCAAATACTTATCCCCAGGGGTAGATTAGATCACAACGAGGGGGGGGGGGTCAAATTTTTACATAGGAATATGTAGAGAAAAATCTTTAAAAATCTTTTTTTCACAAACCAGTTGGCCAGATAGCTAAAACATATGTGGAAACATCTTCAGGTAGTGTATATTTAAGTTTGTTCAAATCACTATCCCCAGGGGTAAGATGGTGCCACAATGGGGGTAAATTAATGGACAAAAATATTATACTCAAAAACTGAAACAATAAAAGGAGCTCAATACATGTATTTAACTTAAGATTATGTTTTTCAAAAAAGGATTGCAAACAATTCCTAACCAATATATTAAGAATGCATAAACAGTCTTTACAATGTCCTGATCAATGGTTAAAAAGCTTGAAGAAGTTGACTATCACTAAGGAAAATACTTAAAAACACGTATTTATGAAAAGAATTAACGGAATAAAAATATTTAGGTGCATGCTTTGTTCCATAAAGACGCATTCCAGTACTTAGAATATCGTTTTCTTTTATTATCAAGTGCACATATTAGCTGTTTGATTTTTTTATAATTTTTTATTCGTCTGATAGTTTTCATTGTAAGCTGAATTTTACAACTAAAGAGTACGGATATGAGCTAAATGATTGTTTAATATTTTTTTGTCTTCTTATGGTAGTCTTTATTGTTAGCTACATTTAACAATGAACATTGGTATTTTTGAAATCGTTAGCTATGACTTACATTATTTATTGTTATCTAATATTTATTATTGCCATCTTTAATTATTATCACATCATGATAGTTTGTCACTGAATGCGTATGAAAGTTTGTTATCTGTTACGTTTTCTTTTTATTTCGCTTATTAGTCTAAAACACATTACACGTAAATTCTTGATAGTTATAAACAAAAATAGGGTAGTTTCTTATAAGGTAAGATGAGTTGAATGGCATAAATGTAGCTTTTACTATTATTGTTGTCCAGTCTTTGATTTTCTGTATTTAATTATAAAGCAGTGATGTTATATTGTTAGATGAATATCAATGTATTATAAAAGTCGAGATTAAATGCTAGTTTCGTTAATGATTTTTGTTGTTGATTATTATGTGATATTGATGTCCTTAGCTAGGATGTTTGAGACTCATGAACGATATTTTATCATCTAAGGGTGTAACTTATTTTTTTTATTTATTTGTGTTTATTTGATTTACATTATTCCACAAATAATCTTCATAAACTGTGTTTATTTTGTTAACCTGTCAAATTACCTTGTGCAATCAAGGAAAATGTGTTTTGTATATAGTCTAAACTTTTTTTATTATTGAAATTTCAAATAAACCCTTAATTTGTATCTTGTTTTATTAAATCAACATTTTTACATAATTATTAGGAAATTGATCTTTATACAAATAAATAGAATAATAGTTCCATTATTATTTTTTTTTTCAAATTTAGCAAAACTTAAATTATATCCCACTTAATAATAAAGTTTCAGCAACAAAAACCATAAATACCGTATAATAACAAGTAGAGACATTGCCGACATAGTTATCTCGTAAACACAATCAGTCTGTTCACAGGGTCCGATTGACATAGTTATCTCGTAAAGACAATCAGTCTGTTCACAGGGTCCAATGAACATGATTTCGGAATCGATCATATACTACCGAATATGGTAGCTTGTCTAGTATATGCGAATTTATCCAACCTCCTGATTAAAGTGTTTACGTTATTCCTGATTTGTTCGGATCTAACACATTCACTCCTTATACGTAGCTTGCAATCGACGCATTCCTTCTTCCTTTATTCTTAACGCGGTAAAAACACATTTTACTCCTCTCCTCTTTCTCTCTCTCTCTCTCTCTCTCTCTCTCTCTCTCTCTTTTTCTCTTTGAAGTATCCTCTAAACGTAATATTGTTCGATTTTTTTTTAATTTATGGCTTTTATTAATCATATATTTTTTTTTAATTTACATAAATTGAAGGTCAATGCCTTTGATTTAAGCATTGAATCCTTATTTGTGGATATCGCCGGTCCTATAAAACACAAGGCAAATTAAAGACCGCGCATTAGTTCTTTGTCAGGGATATGAATAACAAATGGAACAGCCATAAATCATGTTATTTAGTGGGCCTCCGCGGCTAAAAAAAAATGGCGGGAAGTCTCTTTTTGAGATCGAATAGATATGATTCAACGATTATTTTTCAATTGCACATCTCAAATTGATTATGTTACTTTGAAAGTTTCATTCAATATTACTATAATAAATCTAATCAAAACGAGTGATGACGTTACATGTGCTCGTACGCCGTAAAAAGATTTGACGTGTGTTATAGAAAATTGAACGTCAAAGAGTTCCAATGCAAACTTAATGTGAATATTTTTATTGATTAAGCAAACGAAGATCATAGAAAATTAGCATCGTTCTTATAATAATTTTCATTTGCATTGTTTCCCACATCATTGCGAAAATTGAACACCATACCAGCGGCTGTCTGGGCCAAGATCAATCCTTCAATTTGGACATTTTATAACAACAATGAAATCTGCGCTTGTATTTTGGTTTTCTGGTATTTTGCATTTTATTGTAAAAAAATCCAATGGAATGCGCCCGAACCTAAGGGGTTGAACACCGACACTTTTTCTTTGTATTTTTCAAATATATTTTATCTACAGATTTCAGTGTTATACTACTTATGAAAATCTTGATACAACCACATTGAGAATTGAGGTGCCTCAACACCCACAACACTATCACATGCTGTCATGACATAGCTTCAGTATATCATGCATGATATCAAACTAGCCCTTCACTTATTCATTCGCACTAAACAAACATGGAAGTTAAAATAAACATTTATGATACACTTTTTACACTAGCATTTATACACTAGCAACCTTTTTACTTACTACATATCCATATAGAATAGCATTAATACTGCATTCGTTTATAATTAACGGTCTATACACGTTGCTGCAGAACATTTGCTTTAGGGCTCGAAAAAAATAACAGTTAAAAAAACAGTGGTTTTTGGTTTAGAAAACCTTTTAATTCTCTCATGATAGAGGATGGTAGACAACAACTATGGTAGAACAAAAACTAAACAATTTACTTATATATTTTTTAGCCATTGATCATCAACATTTGGTATTAGTGTTATTATATGCATATATTTACATTTTTCGGTGTTTTTGTGTGTGATAACCCTACCAATCGATTTTGTAATGTACAGTCCAATAAATTTAAATGACGTTTTGTTGGGGCGCAAGCGGGTTTGCATAATTAGAATTCTTTTATTTGATCGTACAATTGCAGAAAATTGTATAAATATAAGTAATAAGGAATCATTCTTTTAATATTATGTTTGTGGTCACGCTCCGACCAAAACTATCACCGCTTAATACTCATAAAATGATTCCTTATTCCTTAAATTATGTTCTTTCCATTCGTAGACATTTTTTCTATGGCTAACATATTTCGACATATGTCTGACCTTGGAAAAAGGTGTACACGCTACTTGAAGTAAGACTCAATTTTATCTTGTTCTGAGACAAGAACTACTGGGTACATTGTTGCATCATACTGAATTCTCTGATCTTGTTTAATAGAGGTTTCATAAATACATTAGCCAGAGGCGACAATGATCGTGGAATTTTAAGATGTAGATGAGTGAATAAAAAGTGGTTAAAAGTCTATTGGACGGGCATGTTTCTCATCACCAGAGTCTCTCTTTTTTTGTTTTTATGATATATGTCTTGCAGGGTGATTGATTTTAATTGTTGGAGGTGGATTAACTAATCTGTTATAATCCTAGCCTATCTTTCTGCAGGATAAAGCATGTTAATCAGTGCACATTGATCAAAATGTTGGTTTTTTTTCTTCAGGTAACCATTTTGTCGAGTTGGCAAGTTTGACTCCAACAAGAGTGTAGTAAATATTTACTGTTCAGTAGCTATTGGAATAGTTTATGTCCTACCTGGGTATGATGTTCTTTCCACATGACCATATGATTATGATGGAATAATAAGGAAGACAATTATATTGCTTATTTGTGGGTATTAGTGTGTTTTGTATAAAAACACCTTTATCAATAGTTCAGATGGCAAAAGTTGTACATAATGATATACATCTAATTTAATTACTAGCTTGCTTAAAATATAAAATATATAAATTGTCTTGTATTTTTAGAAAGATTTGTTAAAGTGGGTTACACTGAAAAAATGTTTTTATTTTTATCTTCTACTGAAGTCTAAAAATGCATTGTTGAAAAAGCTATTCAAAAGACGGTTATTAGTGCAATATGCCTTACATTTCTTTCTCATAAATTATTGTCAACGACAAAACAATATACTGAAATAAAAATTAAGAATATGTTTTTAATAAATAGGAAGGTAATTGGAGGCAAGCAGATTATTGGCTAAAAATAAGTTTGTGAGATGTTTAAATGGCTGCATTTTAAATAATGGAGAAACACCCGAGATAAAACCTTTAAAATAAATACATAGAATAAATAAAGCTATCTTAATCTTAAAATACAGGAAATGTCTTGGTCCCATTTAAGCCGATGGTCGGGCGAACAAATTCTCCTCGTATCGTCAGCTAAAGAAACATGATTGCCCGACACTTGTATCGGACGACGCCTAGCAGTCACATTAATTTCTAGGAACACCGATATCTTCAAAAGTTTGAATATTAATTAGTCGGTGAATCGTCGCTTGATCATCGAACGTTAAGCCACAGTTTGATTTTTACGGTCCGCCGATTACATAAACAATTTCGAAATTGTTGCATATTCACCTGTACCCACGTGGGCATTCCTTTAGGTTATTGACGAAAAAAGTCTGAAGCATGACGTCGTCCGCTTGGCCTCCGCTTATCGACCGATAAACGGTAGATGTTTAACGTAATCCGTATACGGTCGGTCGTCCATCAGCCGATTTGTCAAAATCGCCAGATAGACCAGTAGACCCTCGGTCATCAAATGGTGAGACATCGGTGTCAATCGGTCGACATTTTAAGAAAATTCCAAATATCTCAATGTCGATCGACCGATGACAAACAAAACAAATTGTCTGCCGATGGTCGGACGATAATCGAAAAAAAGGTTGTTCGACGACGGAGTATTCAACGACTGATTCAACTAAGGAAAATTGGCCACAGACGCAGAAAAAATTATAACTTGGCCCGACGGACCCAAAATTGGTCGGCCGACGAAAAAAGAGGTCGATATCGGCCAAGACAACGGCTGACGAACTGCCGACTGTCGCCCGAATAATCCCATTTTTGCCTCAAAAACGTCGTTTTTTGAAATGTGACTGGGGTTAAACTCACATAGCGTTGTTATCGATTTCAAATAAGAGAAGTCAAACAATCCTTAAATATTTAAACATTCAGTATGATACTACACAAGTGCATGTAGCACAAATCATTTAAAAATAACACGTAGAATATGCACACGTGTCTTCAGTTTCTCCTTCTTTGGAGCATCCGATTAATTGGTAAGTTTTATCGAATTTCATTGCAAAAGTAAGATTTGGTTATTTTATCAAGACTTTTAGATTTATCTCCAAAATATTGTCATCCTATTCTCTGCTTAATTTATCATCAAATTTTTTTTAATATTGTGAAGTTAGCAAATTTTACTTAAGGTTTACAATTTGAATATCTTGTGTATTACATTATTACCAAATGATTGAGGTTTAAAAACTGATACGTTATATTCTGTGCTCAATTTACTATCTGTCACAGTGATTGAAATTAAGTCTTTTCGCAGCTATGATTAATGTGATATTAAACAAATTTTACTGACGTTTTAGTGAATTAATATCTGGTGTATTTAATTATTACCAAATGATTGTGATTTTAACACTGATACGTTATATTCTTAAGACCACAAAACATTTTTTACAGTGTTTTGGGTTGGGTTTTTTCATATCAAACAGTTCATTTGTTCATAGATTTAAACCTCAAAGCAAGGTTTTGTATTTTTGTATATAATATTAAGAGATTATACAAATACGTAAAATATCAAGTACCTAAGTTTCTTCTAACGCAATATACCCCAAACAAATTCTACATGGGTATTATTATTATTATTATTATTATTATTATTATTATATATTGAACAGAGAACCCAAGAGATTTTCAGCTAACTTCATAAACAGTTTCTCGATTAAAAGTGTTTATCATAAGATCACGTAGTTTAATATTTTCATACTAAGATTTGTATTATCCAAATATGTGATGAAAACCAATACCCATCTATCTCCACATCGACTATAACTATTTTGCTTTAATTCTTTTTTCAAATAAATAACTTTTTATTCCTATATTTTTTTCAATGATAACCAAAAGGAACCTGTCTCTTAAGGTTTTCAAACACAAATTTTCCTGCTTTTGCCGTAAATTATGGATCAAATAGTTTTCTATCGGGATATATTGTACATCAATTAAATATTGGCTCCAGCAAAAAGTTCAGTACAACCCAGAAGGTCTACCAAGCAATCGTTCTGCTCTTAGTTACTTATTAATGAAATTGATATAATTTTTGTCGTAGCAGGATGTATCCGTAATTTCAACTTATCACTAAATGTCATTGCCATCAAAAATGTATGCTTTAAGTTCTACTCTAACAGGTACAAATTACAGATAACAACTGCAACTTTGATGTGAGAAACCAATAGTATTTTTCTAGTGTCACCAGAGACCCATTCGCCAAAAGTGGGACAATTCTAAATTTTATTAAACATTCCCAACTTACTATTTTATAAATCAAACTATTACGCATGGTAAATTTATAATATTCTATTTGATGATTATCAAAATACATACACAAAGACAACCGAAAATGTTGATTTTTTTTCAATCTTGAAGGGACCCTTTCTCTGAAACTAAATGAACAGGTAAACCCGATGAACTTGAATTAATCATACAGTTAAGGAAAAAAGTGTAAAACTCGTTTACGTTGAAATGTATTTGGTTTTAAGATTTTTTAATCACCATATTTCAATATATATTCAATATAAATATAATAATATGATAGTACACATTTTATTGCAGTCACGTTAATCAATTGCTTTTTTAAATTGTAATATGACGAAATCTAAATAAACATTTACATTAACAAATACAATAGACTTGTATCGTCACTTATTATTGAAAGTTTTCAATATATACGTACATAAATACAGCATTTGAGACGAATGTTTGAAAAAAAAGTTGCAAAAATAATGAAGAAGCAAATTCCCACTAATATTGGTAATCTATTGTTAAAGGTCCTGATGGGTGGCCTGAAGGGTCATTATGCAGCTGATTAACTCTCTTTTATACATTCTAATGGATTCTTCGCCTATGCACTGTTTTATTTCTGTGAAAAGGAAACTTAATTGGAGAACCGAAAAACTTTTTACAAGAAGGAATCATATGAAAATCATTACCCATCCAACGTAACATCCACTTTGAATATTTTGCTTCCCTTTTTTTAAGTTCAAACAAATCAATTCTTATTCATACATGTTTATCCTATGATGATAAACAGGAACTTGCCTTTATACAAACACATGTCCCTGCTTTTACCGTAAATTATGGATCGAATAGTTTTATGTCGGGATATATGATAAATTGATTAATTCTTGCTTCCAGCAGAAAGTTCAATACAAACCGAAAGGTCTACCAAGCAGTTGCACTGCTTTCAGTAACTTACTAATTGATATTGATATTATTTTGTCGGAGTAACATGTATT
This sequence comes from Magallana hongkongensis, assembly GCA_016163765.1. Lineage (NCBI taxonomy): Eukaryota > Metazoa > Mollusca > Bivalvia > Ostreida > Ostreidae > Magallana > Magallana hongkongensis. Next base: position 69,491,582 of record WFKH01010931.1, read on the forward strand.
CAGTTTTAATTTGACATGATAAAACATTAGGGTGTTAGGTATGTATTCAGTTTTATTTTGACATGATAAAACAAGGGGGTCAATGATGTCAATTTTTGATAGGATGCTTCAAAGGTAAAATTCTTGAAATATTTGCCTTTAAATGTTCAGACATTTTTATTTATTTAAATGGTTTTATGCTTAAAGTCTATCAAACAATGTAGTTTTAATTTTGTACATTTTATACGGGACCTACAGAATATCTTCCAACGTACCTATGAAATATTAAAAGTGTGCGATATAGAAAAGGTTTAATCTAATGAAATTATATGGAATTTTTATAAATTGCTTGATTTTTATCATTATCTTTTTTTAAAAAAAAAAACCACCTGCCAGAAAAAAAAAATAGTTTCCCAAAAAACTAACTTCTTTATTTTTTTTAAATGGATTTTCTTTATGAATGCTTTGCAATAATGAAATGATAATTATCTATGATGATTATATAAACATGATCATACTCATTTTAAATATAAATGATCATGTGCGCAATAGCCCCAAAAACGTGAACTTACTTGACCTTACGATACATTTCAAATGGACCAAATTCAATATAACTGTCAGTAATGATAAACATACAAATATATAGATAGATAGAATCTTCATTTAGCAATTTTAGATTCTCGTCTTAGTAAATTTATTGCTAGCGCTCGAGAGCACTAGCAACTACGTCAGTCTATATGCATGCTTAACTTCACGGTCGGGTATTCTGGAAAAACTACTGTAGATAGACTGTACGATGAAATTTTCGTTTTATCACAAAAAAGAATTTATTTATTGTCTAACCTTCTCATAAAAAGTATATGAAAATTTTAGGTCATATACTGCCAAGATTGTAGAGATCAAGTGGTGAAACCTTGCTTTCTCTACAGTTAAACCACCTTCCTAGGTAATTCCGGCAAGCTCATAAACAAATAAATAAATAAATAAAAAACAAGACATTTTTCAGAGTACGAGGGTTGTTCGGAAATTATTGAGACATTTACTCTTACTCCTTTGGAAAAAAAGATAAACCATTGAGACTTCACCAAAAAGTAAACAAGGATACCGGTTTTTAATGTGAAAGTTTTCTAGTCAAAGACATCCTAAGATCAGTCTTGGTAAGCTGACAAACTTGCTAACGTCTGGTGACCCGGAGAACCCCCAAACTCATCGCAACGTCATTTTAACGCGTTTCTTCCTCCTATGTTTTGAACGCCTTAATACAATAAACGGAAAACATGAATTACTCTTCATTTCTCATCTTTTGTTTTCATTTTAAGGACACACGCGACGTTCCTCATTTTTAGATAATTTTCCTCGATAGATTTTTTCTTCTTTATTTGCATTTAAACCTGTTCATGCCCAAAAATTCAGGGTGCATTACCAGGCTGAAGTTAGAATATTTTGAATGTTTCTTTAATAGCATGCAAAATGCAATTGAATGCTTATTAATAAAGTCATAGTATATATTCTTAATTGAAACTATATCTCCAAATAGAAATATATCATAAAAAATATAATTTTGTAATTACGCAGTGAAAATCTTCACATTGCGGAGATAGGAAAAAAATAGAAATTAATGGAAGATACGTCGCGTCTGACCTTAAGATACCTTCTCTCCATTCTTGATTTTTTTTTTTGAAAACAAAATCGAGTTATTTCTACCCAAAAGTCAACTTTCTGTGAAACGTCCCTTACAGTCATTTTTTACATATTTTAGAACTGTTGACATCTGTTTTTGTGTAAAAAGTAGTAGATATTTAGTCCCTTTGTTTTAATTCTACTTAAACAATTATAAATAAAAACCGATAAAATGAACCTCTTGGCCCCTTTACATTGTATAGTTTTGGTTAAGCAATTGCTTGGCCTGAAAAGGTCTTCTTTCGAGATTCCCACCAATTTGATGGATATTCGCTGCGCCGCCTTGACGTCAAAATTCAATAATCCGTCGTAGTCAGATTTCTATTGCTTGGTAAATATTTTTGTACTCTCTCCGTATTTCAACTCGAACAGTAGTGAAACTTGCACAAAAGTTAGTCACAATAAATAGCAAAATGAAAAATATAATTTTATTTCCTTTATTATTAATTGTTGGTCTACCGGCATTTAGTAAGTAGTCGTTTCATTTTTTAAATCTACGTTTATGCCTGCGCCGGATACCCCGACCACCGACTTGTTATGTACCGTCGTAAACAAAAAGAAAATTAAATATTTTTTAATATTACTTTGTTCAAATATTTGATTGTGTTTCTTCAATGTTTATGCCAATCTTCACTAAAATTCGTCACCTAGAAAAGGGAAATATTTGTATTGTCTCAATAATTTCCGATCAACCCTCGTATGTCGAAAAAACAAGAAGCGATTGATACAGTGCAGTACCACACTGATATAATTCTTTAATTTTTCATTTTTTGACGGAAAAGCCCGATTGTTATAAACAAAGAAACGACATTCAAGAGGGATGGTTTCTCAAAATATTGATAAATTTGGTCAATTTGAGTCTATCATACGGGGAAATCAGAGCAAAGAAACGACATTCACGCGGGGAAATTTCAGCAAAATAACCCAGTTGATCACGAACCTTCCTTTTTGTGTGTAAAAAAGGCTACAGCGCTAGCTCACCTACCTTTTTTAAATATAAGCTTGTTATAATTAAAATAAAAAAGGGCAATTAGACGGAAGCAGTTATTGGCTAAAAATATAAATTTCGGTGCATTCTAACGACTTCAATTAATTGTTTCAAAATTTATCTTTGCTTGTTGCATTCTATTTAATAAGTTAGCTGCATCCACAAGTCGCCTCTAATAAAGATCATAAAAACACATTATGTTAAGCTGATCTTATAATCACTTTAAATTACCAGTTGTTCATTCTGATCGATTTCAATCTGAACGAGTGTTTTACAATGAAACAGTAAACCATCAACTTTGTTAAGGAAATCAAATTTCATTAAAACTCACAATTGTTTTTTCAAATAAAGTGTCCTGAATGTAAGTGAGTTAAAGTTTACATACATCCTATGATTTGGAGAGTTAATATTAACTACAAGAGTGTTGAAAAAAATGAGGCTACGATGACACATTGCCTTAATTAAGATTGATCATTGTTTAGGTTCAGATGCAATATTAATTCGATCCACACCTAGCTATGTGAGTGAATGGAGATCGATGACCGCCAACTCGTCCACCTCAAGAGTGACTCTCCGTCATGACCTTCAAGAGGACCCTGCTTATGTCAAGGTCGAGGCACGGACAGAAACTGGGTTTATATTTCCCGCGTTTGGATCCGCCCAGCAGGATGACGACGCTGGTGTGATGTATGGGGGCGTGGTGTTTGTCTACAACAGTACTGACATCGATATATTCGTTTCACATTATAATAACCACGGGATATCAAGAAGTAAATGGGCAGCAGTATATACAGGTAAACAATTTGTTATAAGCGTGTGTCATTTTCTAAATCTAAACAAAGAAATATCTATGAATTCTAGTTTTCTTATATCATTATAATTATTATGGTTAGACAAAAGGATGGGCAACTATTTACACAGATTAACGACATCTATCAAAAGCTTTGATGCACTAAAATATTTTTGAAAATGAAAAAAAAAAGTTTTTGAAAATGTTAGTTTAACTTCTATTAAGCATATCAAGTTCCTTATTAAAAACCTGAATAGAATTTGTCTAAGCAAATACATGCAAACAAACTGAAACATCAAGATAATGCAATATGATAAATAAGATCTTAATGGTTTTTAAATGGAGTGAAAATTCTTGCAAATATGTTTCCACTCCAGGGAATGAATCTAAATGGAGTGGTCCTAGAAACCTCAATCGGAGGTATGAATCCATTGCTGTTCAAGCAAAGGTGTGGCGATCACGTGACCTTCCCCCACCTACTTGGAGGAGTCAAACAATTAATGTTACTGAACGTAAGTTTATATTAATCTTGAAGAATCATTTATAGAATTGAAATACATTATACTGGTACAATTAAAGCTACTTAAACTTGTTAATATCATTTACGTATAAAATGTTATGTATATATTTTACACTATATTTTATTCTAAATCTCGCATTTATATGTATGTGAATACATATGAATATATTTTATATAAGGATCACAATGTCAACTAGTATTGTTGATACTTAGTGTTACTTACTTGTGTATTCATTTTAATTTATCAAATGGTTCTGTTTGTTAATGGTGATATAAAAAAATACCATCCAGCTTTTTTCTAGAGAGTATATTAAAGTTCGAGTTTATAAATGCATTATTCTTCTGGGCATGGGGTAGCGGTATGATGTTATAAAAAATGAGACTTTTTATATTGAACTACTGATTTGTTTCCACTATTGCTACGTCAACATATTCTTAGTTCGTCAGGGTTTCTGTTAATCATATAAGACTGTTATATCTGGTTCTATAGCTTGTATTTTTATTATTTATTAAGACTTAATTAATATCCTTGTGTCCTCTCATTTGAAAAACAAGCCCTTTTTTTATAATTGTTAAGTCAACGATTCTAATAATTTCATTAGCATTTTGTTCGATCAGTATATTTTAAGCACAATTTTTAAACATGAGCGTTACCGTAATAATAGTTTTATTGAAGGGGGTTGGATGGTCGTGTCCATTTTTAGACTGTATTAATCTCCTTTAGAGGAAGAGCTCTGTATAAAGATT
>WFKH01010931.1:69524758-69550637 GCA_016163765.1 Magallana hongkongensis
CACCAGGGCCCTGTGTGAATGAGACATTTGATGCTGTTCAAAATAATAGAATCGCCGATATCTTATCATTGGTGGTCCCACCAAGTTTATTTGTAAGTGAGATATTCGATGAATAAAATTGGTGGAGTCACCAATATTTTGACTGTTATTGTGGAATATGAAGGTTTAAAGATACTGTAAAATGTGATTTTGTGTAAAAAAGATGGTGGGTTCACCAATTTATGTTGTGTTCAACTACAAAAATGAATAAAATTCATGTTCATTTCTGTTATTGCGTTGTGTTCATTTTTCATTTTGAACTGAAAAAAAGAGGACACGAATAGAAAATCCTCTTTCTTAATAGAAACAGTTATATACGATTTTACTCATTTTTTTTAACGATCTAGAAAGCATTTACGTTTGTGCAGACAGGAATGTTTGATGTAATGTTTTGAAAAATAAATAAAATTTTAAGAATTTGAATGCTTGAATTTTTTTTAAATTAATTACTTGCAAAGTAAATTTAGGTAAGGACTCGAAACAAGATATAATTGAATAAAAATCATATAGCGTCGTAGTCTTTATGATAAAGATTTAAGTGTCTCATACACCTATCAAATAATTGAGTCCATAGAAAGAAGAGATAAATGGTGAATACATTCAAACCAACACGTTGGTCAGGATTTGTTTCAGTTATGCATAAACAAATGATAAATTGAATGCTAAATCTGTTAAAAGTTTCTTTTTTATATTTTCAGAGGGATGTTTGAATGAAATATTGATGCATTCATTAAAAAGATATCCTGACTTTGTCGTTGTACAAATTCGAAAAGGACACACACTATCCCAAGGACAAGGTTAATTTGTTAAGATGTACTGACAAAATCAATCAATCAATCAAGCTAACTGCTCATTATACATTGTTTGGGGCATTTGTAAGCAATGCTCATATCATTTAGATGTGAAATACAAGCATTTTGGATATTACCAATCAGTTTGTTAAAGCCCCTTTCACAATTGGCGCACGAGCAGAAGCGACAAAATACTCGTACAATAGAAAAAATTAGATATGGTTCTTAAACTGTTGCCAAAATAATCTCATATGAAAAAGTGCTCGTACGAAACTCGCACGATTCAGAGCGACCGTTGTGCGATGTAAACGCATTGAATCTTGCGATATATCTTGCGTCTATGCAACTGTTGTACAATGAAAGCGAGTGTTGTAAGATAATGCGATAGGATCGCACGAATGACCAGATGATCGGACGATTGAACGTGCGCCAATGCGATAGGACGAGCGGCGCTCGTCCGATCATGCGTTTCATCGTACGAATGCTCATACGAGTCATGAGGGCATATATACCGCCCGTTTCCGACGCTTTCCAGTAGAAATAGTTGAATGCAAGAGAAGATACCGCCCAAGAAGATGACAAAAGAAACGGCCAAAATCAAGGTCAATTGTGGCCTGAACAGATATGCTTATACAGTGTATACTGTATGAGGGAACTATATATATATTCGCCCCGTTTTATTTTCGCTCATTTCGCTCTTTTTGTCAGTTAGCGGATTAAGACTTGGCAAATTCCAATGTCTCATATTATCTTTCTATTATCACAACATTGTTGGGCGAATTCAAGACGAGCCAAAACCGTAACTAGACGCGAAAATATCGCGGGGAGAAAATGACCCTATATCCAGTATATACTAGTGGCAAAGCATGGAAACTGAGACCGATAAATCTTGAAATGATAATAAAACGTTGCAAGATTACATGAGACACGTTGAGCAACAGTCTCATGGTCGCACAACACACTCATAAACAGCTGCAATTTATCTTACGATCTTTAAAAATCGTGCATCGCTCTTGCGAGTACACAAAACGTTGTAAAACGTTCGTACTAATGTTTGTGCGTTGCATTACAATAATTTGGATCGCATTCGGTCGCGTCTGAATAGTGCGCATGTCCACTATTTTGAGGAGACTTGATGCGACCACAAAAACGCATGCGACGATTGCTAGAGCTCTTGCAACGTATGCGATAGCTCGTGCGAAGCCAAAAAATTCCGATCGCAAAGTGTTGTAAAGTGCTCATGCGCCAAATGTGAAAGGGGCTTAGGGTTACCTAAATATGTTGTTCTCTCAAATTCTACAATAATGAATTTAGATTGCATTAAATGCACTTGTATCTACCATAAGAATTAATGATCTTTCATATCATCCACTTATAAGTTATAAAAGCAATGCGATATTTTGAAAGCGCTCTATATCATTATATGAATTTCTTTATCGGAAAGAAAGCAAGAACAACACGTAAATGCATGAGTTGGCTTTAGAAACCCTTTTTAAGGTACATGATATTCATATGTAGTACATACCAGTAGCCCTTTACACAAAAAATCTGACAATTAATTTTTATTGTAAATGAAAACCTAAGTTTTTGTTCATTTTCACAAAATATCTTATGAGATTCTTAGGTGTAAAATTTGTCGTAACTTTACGATAGCTTACACCCTCTCGGAAGTATTTCAAAACTGTAAAAAAAAAAAATAATAATCATATGATGTAAAATATACAATATAAACAGCTAAATTCAACGTTTTGAACAACATTATACCGTTATTTCGCATTCTGTAGCAGTGTTTGTCTAAAAGTTACACAAATGAATTCTCCAAAACTTTTTACGGCAAATATTTCTCGTAAGATTTTCCTACGTCAGACTAAACACACACTGTGATTGTGACGTCATATTTTGATTTCTACTACATCACATTGATTTCACTGAATGCAAGTGGTGTACAATTTTAGTTTTGCGTCCTGTCGATGATCATTTTAGTTTATTTATACATTTATGTTTTTCCTCTTTTATAAGAATTATTTAGTGAATTTGGATTGTGAAGTTTCATCCTTTTTGCCGGCCCCAGAAGTTAGTTGTTTATATAATATGAAAGTTTTAAGTGCATGTGCGTTTCTACGAAGGTTTTGGGGTCTATTTTGGTTGGGTTTTTTTTTTATTTGACAATTTATATGATTTTAGTTGATGTTCTTTCAGTTTTTTATCGAAACTGTTCACGATACAAAAATAAAGGCACTTATAGTCATTGTCGAACACTTTTTAAAACAAATAGATTTAATATTTATTTACTCCAATTTAACGATGGTGTTATATACACGGTTAGATGAGATAAACATGTGTATGTACGAGATGTTTAATGCTGACAACCACTCTGTTAATATCTATGTGAGCGATTTTTTTATCCACGTATTTAAGACATACATGTGCATTTTGTTAAACAATTGGTTTGTGATCGTTGTTTTGAAGCTTGTGTCAATTTGTTTTTTGTTTATATAAAACAGGTTTGTCCTCACTAGGCTATACAACATCGGAAATATTTCACTTTGGTGGAGTACTGTATGGAACAAATGAGTCCCATGTAAAGCTGTGGTCAGCTTGTGGCGTCACTGGAAATTTAAAATGTATTTGATTTCTTAACCATTCTAGAAACCTTTAAAATTATATATATATATATATATATATATATATATATATATATATATATATATATATATATATATATATAACGAAAGCGGTGTTCTTTTTAAATTAAGAATTCAATTAATTGGTGACGACACTTCTAAAACGTGACATCACTATGTAGTCAAAAATGCAGCGGTAAAATTTCAAATCGACATCAATACCATTATTAACGTAAACCTTTGTGTTGTTTACAACGTTTTATTTCTTAATATTTAATTTTCACTCTGTCATTTAATTGATTCAAATGCCGTGTATCTAAAAGCATCCAAAATACATCAATTTCACCAAACACGCAATTTCAACCGGACATATAAAGGATTAATTTTCCATAACAAAATTGAATTGAAAACTTATGTTTGTTCTCATCCTGACTCTCAGATAAGGGTAAAGATTAATAAAGGTAAGTCAACAAATCCTTTTAATATTCCAGATATACATACGATATGTGTATCGGTGAAACAGTTTTGACACAAGCTTGGATACATAATGGCAAAGTCTTGAGGCCTGAGAATAAATAATCAAAAATTCATATACTGTAGATTCCTTGTTTTACGCGAGCACTTAATTCCGCGATTCAACCCTTGTCCATCAAATCGAGAGAACATAAAATCGCGTATGCCGATTTTTTCATAGTTACATGCAGTTTACATCAGTCCGAAAAATAAAAGCGAGAATTTAAAATTCACGAGATGTGCTTCTCGCGATTTTACGCGGATATTAATTCCTCGCATTTAAGGAGGTTGGCTCCTGAAATAATAGTAATGCCAATCATCCGCAAACCACCTGGATATAAAGACAGGGACCTAAAATGTTCATTTATTTTATTTGTGACCCATGTCACATGCCATTTTTTGGAAATATTGGGCTCCAAACAGAAATGATAATTTTCCTGAAATTTTTGCTAAAATTTGACATGGAAATTGATAATTTGAAGAAATCAATCAAATATTTATAGTTTGAACTATTATTTAGTTATGATTTTTATACAGTATGAAGTTGAACACATGTAGTGGCTATAAAAGTAAAATCTAAGTCAAAGATTAAAAATTCTTCCTTACTGGTGGCTTCAAAGGCCAGTACATAAAGAACACAACAACAGATGTTACAAAATTTTGGAGTAATCAAATTATAACGCAAATAAAAAAAATTATAGTAATGTCATCTTTCCAAAACTTTGCGTACAAATAGATATACATTTAATGTCTCATTTAAAAGTAAAACAAGTAGGGGTCACATCTCAAAAATTTGAGATATAGCATGAAATAAGCTAATTTCAGGCCAAAATTGGAGTTAATTTTTTCTTAACTTCTATGAAATATAAGCTAAATATGCCAAAATATATTGATAGAAATATTAAAATAATGTTTAAATATGTTTATTACAACATCATGAATATATCATAATACACAAACTATCCAGAAGTTTGGTCTGTGCTTAAAATTAGAAAGCTAAAGTAACAGTACTCTAAAACTAACGAGTAATGAAAATTGTTCATTTTCTTCTTGAAAACCTTCCGCCACAAAATATAGTCCCTTACTAAACTCTGTAAAAATAAAAAAAATTTGAAACAATTTTATACAATCAAGTTTATTTGGCATTGTAAAATATAAATATACTACTAGAATTAATATGTGATGCAGAATTTTCAGACTAGAGGTGACCCAAAATAGCTACCCAAAACCTGAGGAGCGAACCTCTTTAATTAAGAATCTACAGTAATCACAAATACGGGCGTCCAAGAATAGCTGATGCCATTTAAAATGTATATAAATTAAACAATATTTAGCCAAAGCGTGTAAATTGTAAAAAGTAAAATCGTTTAATTTTTCCTCGCAAAAAATTAGGGAAAAAACGTGCTTATTTTTTTTATTACGTTATCACATAATTTCATCATTTTTCTTTGGTTGAGTTGAATTGCAGACAAGTTGAAACTGACAAGAGAACAGACATTGTCTGAGCTTTAACTAATCTTTTTATTCATTTTATCAACATTTATCTTACTTTAAAATGATTAGGTCATGCACGGACATGTATGAAAAATTCGTAAAAAAAAAAAAACCCATATATCATTGATACAGTAGTAAATAAAAATAAACACTAGAACTCATATGCGTTGATGTATATTTTTCTATAAAAAATGGCTGGTCAAAATCTTCAAAGAGGCAGATTTGGATACTCGTTCAAGTGTACATTAGGTCTTTTTTGAAAACATGTGAAAGATAACATTGTAAAACGTTTGCAATTAAAACAAAAATTGTTTGCTCATCATTTCTTTGATCATTGTTCACGAAAACACCTGTCACGTGGAATACAATGTGCATGCATTTGGATGTGTATAAAAGTCGGTAACTCTAGTTACTTATTTATTTATGTTAATTCATTCAAAAGTAATACAGAAAACAGTGGAGTTTTTCTATAATTTATTATGTCGGCGATCGAATGTTTTGATTTTCAAATGTTCGCAGGTTTATGTACTTTATCAAATCTATACATGTAGTACTTAATCAACTTTCTCATTATTTTTAATTTCTTGCAGATAAACCGTTAATAGCCGTTGCAGACGGATGGGGAGAAAAGGATTTTAATTTACTTATTCGCGATGGATTTCTTACAGTCACTGCTTGGGATCTGAAAGAATTTTGTAGAAATGAAAGGGTTCTAGTAAAAGATTTGAAAGACATTGAAGCAGATAACTTCCAAATAATTATGGCAAACTTTACATCTTACAATTTAGTTAATATTCAGGTATGGCAAATCTGAGCAGTAAGTTGGACTGAATAACTAATAAATATTGTAACATACTATTTGTTCTCATAATTGCTATAGATATATGTAACTGCAAATGACATAAATTTATTTTTAATATAAGTTAAATTGGTTTCAAATTCGTTTCTATTGATGAAGCTGCATGTGCTTGATGGCGAAAACAAAGGTGTCCGGTTTGATGGAGTTGGGTCAGTGATGAATGAAGCTCCGCCATACGGTGGACTCGTGTACGGTTACAACGACTCTTTGGTAGCGATCTGGGTACCCAATCTTGGCAATGGAATCTTCGGAGAATCTAGATCTGCTGTTTTTATGTTGGGGAAATCTTGGGGGTCAGGTTTCGAAGAACAAATGACAAACAATGTGGATATTGTTATTAATGTCATGGATATGTTAGGTAAATTTGGAATATAAATATGTATTGTTAACAAACGTTAATACTCTTTTATTACGAGAAATAAACTAGTTATATAAAATATAGTAATACGAGTAGTTTTTCTCATAGGTATGACAATTCTGAACAGTTAGACTTTGACTTACAACCCATTCACAATATATATATATATATATATATATATATATATATATATATATATATATATATATATATATATGAGTCTTTTACATTAATAGGTATATAGAAAAGCTTGCATTCGGACTAAATATGTTCAGATGGACTTATAAATGCTTATACACTGTACTTGCTTGTTCCTAGATTTTTTTTGTGTAGTTTTGTTGGTATTTGTTAGGACGATGGTCATTATGCTGTTTATACCACAATACATCTGTTAAAAAGGGTTATGATCCTATTTTGTGCCAATATTAATCTCACAAATATTTGGAATTCTATCATGATAAAACAAAATGACTATTTTTAAACATGCTAGATAAAGGCACTGATTTTTAAAAATGGGTAATTAAATGTTTTACTATTTGTAAGAATTCATATTTTTGTAGTGCCTACTTGTCTACTTGAAGTTGATTTTTTCAAAACACGCAGACTTGAATTATCCAATCATGACATATACAATGATTCCGTGTTGAAGTTTTATGTTGGAGATCAAATCACATTAACTTGCAAAAGTGGTTTTCATTCTTCCGAACAAAGTGTGACCATGGTGTGTGATCACAGAAACAGTGGTAGTTGGGATCGGGACCTACCAGGAGAATGTTATAGTAATTAATTTGCATAATATCATTATTGAAATCTCAGAAAATTTCCTTTTTATTTTATGAAAGATTTTTAAGAACAAATGATTTTTTTTAATTGTCAGTTCCATTAGGATTTTGTCCACATATCGATCCCACAACGTTGAACACAGAAATAGTGCAACATGATAATACAACCGGAGGAACTGTTTTGTACGTATGCTCACCTGGATACAGACACGTTAGTGGCGATCTTATTCAAAGATGTCTTAAGGATGGTAGTTGGGGTGGAACACCGCCTCTTTGTGAAGGTAAGTATCGTTTAACTGTATTTCTCAGTGACTTACCTCTACTAAGGTTGTTCTACAAATCTTTGTTCGTCTAACTAGCCATCGTTGAATGCCCAGTACCGGATGTTCCGAATGCCATTATAATCAAGTTGAACAGTTCTGTTGGTGGGGTGCTCAATGTCTCCTGTGTGGACGACAGACGTCACAGACACATCAGTGGGGATCTGAGACGTACTTGTATGAAGACTGGAATGTGGACCGGAACTCCACCTGTCTGTAAAGGTAAATCATTGGTTAAGGTCAAGATCTAGTCAATAAAAGGAGCCTACAGATTTCTGAACAATGAGATATAAATTCTTTTAGTGATGCTTCATAAAAGTAGCCTAGTTTTATAAGGTTTACTGGGGCTTAATTATAAGATAAACACAGTGAAAAGTGGTCTTATAGACTGTCATCTTTAATGAAATATGAAGGAAATCAGCTACAAATCTCCGAGTGTTTTTCGTTTTTAGTAAATGATATATATCCATAATACCTACGGTCTCTCTAAAAGCGGAATATAAAATGTTCTTTACCTCTTCTTTGAAATTATATTATATTTAACATAGGCATTGGGCTTACTTTCTGTAGGATTTCCAATGGATTGTCAAGAAAATGTTTCTTTTTCTATATAATTCTCCTATTATCATAAAGAACGGGAAAAAGAAAATCCATAATAATGACGTCATCCTGGATTTAGTCTTAAATGATTCTATGGAATCATTTAGTAGATCTTGATCTTAAATAAAATAATGGGATTTGTAATCAGTTTATATTTAAAGTATTATATATCACCATCTTTCTTTATTAGAATGCAAGTGTCCTTGTTCTTTGGTTGGCTCGGTGCCAATCAAGTCAAACGAAACAGAAAAACTCGAACAACGAATCAGAGAGCTACGATCCATGTTGTCCGTACAGAAAAACATGACTGCTAAAGCTAGACGACGAAAAGTATGTGCCTCTGACCCGCGACCATCTGCCAGGATGTTTGGAATAGTGTTTTGTGTATTAGTTGTAACATTTGTTTTTTCTGTCATTGCTTACATGGATTTGTCTAATTTTATTTTTATCATCTGATCAAAACTGCAGTGAATACACCTTATGAGTGAGATTTGTTTGACTGTTTATAGAACTTGTAATCTGTTAATGCATTGATTATTATTGCCTGTAATTGTAATTATATCACTTTTTACTTAATAATGGTTTTTATTTGAAAACGGTTTTCAGCAACTGTGCGATCACTATCTAAACATTTGCGTTAGTTTACCAAAAAACTGGTTTACTTACTATGATAACATTCAGTATGACATTACAATTGATCCTTACCATACCATCCAAACTAAATCAAAAGCTTCATAGCATATTAATACCACTACAAATTTACAGAATGTTATAATCAAAATGAGTCAACTGTATGCACAGTTTTAATTAAGGTTGCATTTCAATCTTTTATTTGTGTTTAGTTTAATAGAACATAGCGTAAAAGAAGTTGCAGCACATCTCTGCATTTTTTTTACAACGTTATGGTCGTAATCCTTGCATCACTTTCATTATTTATTCTAAACTTAAAACGGAACAAGTTGAAAAATACATCCCCCCTCCCCTCCCCTACTGGTCGAATAATTCTACTTCAAACTTTAAGAATAAAAACAAAAGCTTTTTAAAATGATCCCAGCGTTATGCGCCTACACGCTTCATTTATTACGACGCCAGACTCCGGCTGATTTTCTCCGGTTTAAGTCTTTAACACCTGTATTTATTTTAAAACTATACGTATCATTCCTTAAACTAATTGATCCACATGTAAACTTAACTATCTTTTTCAGGTTATTCTAAAAAACACATTAAAAAAAAATAAAATGTCTAAACTTAGATTTTTGTGTTGTTTAATATACAAATACAGTAAAGATGGAAATCGCCCTCTGATTCATCAAAAGTAAGATGATTCTTAACATGTCAACAGAAGGACGATTTTTTTAAATACTGAGGAATTTTCTGATATCCCTGGATTGTAATTTGTAATGAATATGCTATTTGTAGATCGTGGATGTGTTTTATATGTACACTAATCAATCATAATTCCATAATATCATACATATTTTGATTTATTGACTTTTTTTAAGTTTTAAATTAAAATCTTCATTATACATTTTACGGTAAACTACTTGTTGATTATGCACTCTCTAAAAGAATGTTGACTTTAACATTCACTGGGTAATTACTGCTTTATTGTTTCTGAAATATCTCTGAATTTTTGATAATGTTGTTTTTTCTTGTTTCACGTTTTATTTAAATACTTCACAAAGCGGTTTATGTTAGTGGGAAATTAACTATATAATATCCAAGTGGAAAAAAAAGAAACATGAAAAGTAGATCATCTCATAATAAATACAATAAATATATTCTTTTCTAATCAAACAATCGTTATTTTTTTATTTCAAAGGTTATTTCATATAGAAAACGATCACGGATTTGCAAATGAAATGTAAAATCAGGTGATGAGAAGTCCATCATCAACTTATATTGCAATGAGGGAAATAAATAGAAATAATTTTGATCCAATTTAGTTACCTTAATTAAGCAAATATTCGATTTCAGATTATAACAATAACAAGCAGTAACCAGACATTAATAAACAAACTACTAGTATGTAAGTTTATTATATGGGGTATGTTTGTTTATATTCATATTATGTTTTTCTTTGTGTTCATGGTTGATCAGGAACCATAACCCAGCAATGGATGAATAGTAAAGTTAATGACTGAAGCCTCGTAGAATCGATATCAGGCTAAAATTAAAAACTAAGTAATCACACTTTTACTACCCGTTCTAAAAGTTAGTTTAAAAATTAAACCTTCGGATATTTCTAACAAAAATGTATACCTATTTACCATTATATGCATAAAGTGACAACCTATAAGGGCTTTAAGTTAATGATTCCCGACAGATCGAAAACATAAATAATCCATTAATGTATTCGTTGCGATCGATACAGATGTCTCTCCGTGATGACTCTCCGCGATGTCTCTCAGCGTTTTTAACTGCGTTTTGAATTTAACCGAAGGTAAAATATTGATAACCAATATTTTAATGTCGTCTGATTTATCATAATACACATTTCAACGAAATAAAATCAAAGCAAACAAATATTCTGCAGAGAGACTCAATTTGTTCGTTTTAAACCAAACTCAATTATAAATGGTAACTGACGAAAATTAAAGATAAATTTTATTATCAAGTGAAGTATGTTTTACAAGTACTTTATCATAAATACAGATTTAATGTTTATCCTTTATATTCAAAATTGAATATTTGAATTTGATTACTGTGGAATCATTAAATTTCGTGGGGGCCAATTTTCGTGTATTGCGAAATTTAACAGGGTCGCGGGGACGTAAATTCATTGTTTATACGTGGATAAGAGGTACCCACGGATTCCACGAAATTGGGCCACAAAGAAATTTAATGATTCCACGGTAGTTGTTAAACAAATGCATGTTAAAAATGTTCCTTATGATCAGTCTTAAAACCCAATATATGTATGGAAACAGGATGATTCGAGAAAGCCATATCAGGTCATTACAATGGGTGTTAATACATGTGTATTTAATAAGACATCCCCGCCAGGCAATAACAAATCTACATTGCTGCACATTAGCCGCGCATTGCTTTGTCTGATGATATGTTGCCATTCTTCCCGCAATGTAGGATAAAGCGTCTAAAGGTTTGAGAATCTGGAGCACGACTTGGCCTGTACATTCGCTATATTTTTGTAAATTTCCAATTATTCCTAAGCAATTCGGTCTCTATAAGGTTAAGCAAATAAACTCCTCCTATAAACACCATCTTCGCTAGCTTAGTGTGACGATCTATATTGTTTCTCTATACACCGTTCCCTATCTGAGAAGCACAGTGGAAAGCGAAGATGCCAAAACATATGTTACAGGTCTAACAATAGAGTGAAAAATATCATCCCTGTAGTTTAAACCTCTTGTATGCACAAATCAATTTTGTAGTCAACACAAGTGACAAAATACAATTTTTAAAAGTTAGGAATAGTTGGCTTTAGTTATACTCTCTAAAAAAAGAAATCTTTGATGAAATCCAAAAAGGGTCACTATTATACTTGGATCATTTTCTTTACTTTTAAATGCATAATGTGTAGATTTCAAAGTTCCTATCACTTTTTAGCTCACCTGAACCGAAGGTTCAAGTTGGACAAATGTTTAAAAATCTTCTTCTCAAGAACCACTGCACTAAAACTGCCAACATTTACACAAAAGCTTGTATATATAGTGAAGATTCTAAATTGTAAATATCATGACCCCCGGACCAAAACTGGGGCCCCAGGCGGGGTTCAAAGTTTAACATAGAAATCCAAAGGATAAATGTTTAAAAATCTTTTTCTCAAGAACCACTGCATCAGAAATGCCAATATTTACACAAAAGCTTGTATATATAGTGAAAATTCTAAATTGTAAAAAATGTGACCCCGAACCAAAACTGGGGCCCAAGGTGGGGTTCAAAGTTTAACATAGAAATACGTTGGAAAAATGTTTGAAAATCTTCTTCTCAAGAACCACTGCACCAGAAATGCCAACATTTACATAAAAGCTTGTATGTATAGTGAAGATTCTAAATTGTAAAAATTGTGACCCCCGGACCAAATCTGGGGCTCCAGGCAGGGTTCAAAGTTTAACATAGAAATAGATAAGATAAATTTTTAAAAATCTTCTTCTCAAGAACCACTGCACCAGAAATGCCAATATTTATACATAAGCTTGTATGTATAGTGAAGATTTTAAATTGTAAAAATCGTGACCCCCAGGCAAAAACTGGGGCCCCAGGCGGGGTTCAAAGTTTAACATATATAAGATAAATGTTTAAAAATCTTCTTCTCAAGAACTGCAGTGCAATTGTTCGGGATATTACTATGCATACATCCTTGGCAATTGTAGATTTTAAAGTGGTAAAATCGTGACTTCCAGTCCTATACTGGGGCACCAAGAAGGGTTCAAAGTTTAAAATAGAAATATATTGGAAACATGTTTAAAAATCTTCTTCTCGAGAACTACAATGTAACAGTTTGTGAGATTACTAAACAAGGATTCTCAAATAGTGGAAATTCTAAATTATAGAAGCCGTGACCCTCGATCTAATACTGGGGCCCCGGAAGAGGTTCAAAGTTTAACATAGATAGAGGGAACATGTTTAAAAATCTTCTTCTGGAGAATCACAATGCTTCAATTTGTGAGATTACTATGCAAGCATTCTCAAATTGTGAAGTTTCTAAATTGTGGAAGCCGTGACCTCCAGACTAATATTGGGGCCCAAGAAGGGGTTCAAAGTTAACATAGAAATATATAGGGAACATCTTTAAAAATCTTCTTCTCAAGAACTACAGTGCAACAGTTTGTTAGATTACTATGCAAGCATCCATGGCTATTGTAGATTCTTAATTGGTAAAATCGTGACCCCCAGACTAATACTGAGGCCCCAAGTGGGGTTTAAAGTTTAACATAGAAATATATATGGAAAATGTTTAAAAATTTTCTTCTTGAGAACTACAATGCCACAGTTTGTGAGATTACTATGCAAGGATCCCATAATTGTGTATTTTTTAAAGCCAACCATAAACCCCGGACCCCAGAATGGGTTCAAAGTTTAAAATAGAAATAGCATATGCTACGAAATAGAATGTTACAAGGAACTGTTGTACAGGTGAGTGATGTGGCCCATGGGCCTCTTGTTTCTATTGTAACCATGGTCGTTTTTTTTTGCGTCCCAATTCGTATTTCATGCAACCTGAATAATGGCAGTTCTCGCAACTTAATTTCATCTTAAACTATGATTAAAAAAAAAGTTTAAGGATTATAAGATAAAATTTCTTTATTTGATTGAAAAACATTTGACCAGGAGCAAATATATGAATACCTTGCATTTAACGTATCAATAATAGTTGATTGTTACGTTCTGACAAAAAATTAAGCGATGGAAACTAAACGACCTTTATTCATAAAATTGTTTAATAATTAATCGAATGAACACTTCTTCAGGCACATCCAGCACATCAAAAAATCAACCTGAAAGGGAATCTTAGTTTCGCAATTCACTTTCAATGTATGCGTAGGATGATGGTTTCGACTTATTCATTTGCAATTCTTCTCTTTTCATTTGATATCAAACTTTATAAAGTCTTCACCAATTATTTTCAATAACGAACAACAACTCAACTCAATTTAACTATCACAGTTAGCTAATCATTGAGAGTAGAGTCATTCATAATTAATACACCTACAAATAAAACACATGTTTTATCATTAGTGTATTCAATATTGCAATAACTAAAATGATTATTTTTTTTTTCAATTCTTTGAAGCTTAAAATACTTTAATAGATTTATATTAGCTCTTCTGCCACCAATATTTGAACTATACCTACATAAACCAAAATATTTTAAATAGAGGACATACAAAAGAGATCAGTTGAATGTCTGATTGAACTTACAGGCAACGCGAAGATATTCCATACAGAAAACAATGAAATACTAATTAATGTCATTTAGTGCAGACATGCGTTTTCAAATGAGTAATAAATTGTGAGGGTTTATTACGTTAAACTTGAATGTGAAGAACTCATAAGATAATCTAATATTGATTGTTAGGTCATGAAACCTCGGACAAGGACCCAAAATGCCTCATTAGGAGTTTTCGATCCATTTTTGATAAAAATGATGATTGATAAACATTTATTTAGTTAATAAATTGTTACTGTCGAAAAAAAATTTAAGTTTGTTATTTTATCTTTATTGATCCTCAGTGTTAGTTGTAGATTTCTGATTTATCCCGCATGGAGCCTCATTTTATCGGTATTGTCCAATATAATAGACTCTATCTGGGTCATTTTACCCGTTTTGATAGGTCCTTTATATAAGCATGAAATTTCGCCACTTTATAGACAGCGCACGATTTGTTCAGAGATGTGCTCGCATTATGCTTGGTAATTTTTGATATTAGAAGGAGGGACGAGGTTTCGGTTGTCGACGACTTTGGAATGGACGAGGGTCCGACACTGACGATTAATTAACGGAAGTGGTAACGCAGCAACGTGGTGTGATGCAGTGATGTAGTGGCGCGAATGCGCGGAGACGTGGTGACGCAGTGACATGGAAACGAGGTGGCACAGTGGAGACGTGGTGAAATGGTATCCCCAACTCATGGACATTGTGTATTTGAGCAATGAAATGATGTATAGTTATTTTGTATTGCTGTAAATAGTTTTATTGTATATAATTTATTAAAAAAGAACTTGTTGTTTTTGACTGATCAGAAATCAGTTATCGTGACAGTTGCCCAGGCAAGTTCCTATGACAAAACAGCTAATCAACTTAAAGCAAGGCATCCTGAATTCCTGAATTCCTAATCATTTTGTAGCTTTTTAAAGTTTAATTCATGGTTCTCATATCACCTTTGATCTTCATAAATATTTGTTTAATACTTGAATGACTTATTGATTTTCCTCTATCAAAGTTACGTCTTGTTTTTTTATCATTTCATCTATTTTAAAAGAGAAAAAATAAATCCCTGCAATCACTTCCGTTTACTGGATATACTGTGAACTATGCGGACATTCTTAATATTTCCAGTTGTATGGATTATTCAAAATACTGGTACGTTGCGAAACGTTTATTAAGAATTTCATTTTCAGAATTATTTATCATACTTGTGTATATTTTTTTTCTTTTTTAACTTGTTTTAATGTTCTTTTCAATGCTCGAAATTTATGATTAATATTAGCTTGATTGAAAGCTAATCTATCGTATATTTTATTATTTATTTTTTGTGATTTCAATAGGATCTTCATGTTGAAAATTGAAAATAAAAATCGAGCATTTTGAGAACATTGCATGAAAATATTTGTTTTTAACCCATGTCATAATATTCAAAAGAGAGTCGTTTTAAATATTAAAATAGTTTTTTTTATCCCAAAATTTGCTAATAAATCATTAATTAACTCTTTATAAAATTAATCTGAAAATTAGTACAAAACTTCCTTTACTTGAGGTAAAGATTGTCTTTTTGATGTGAAATGAAACTGAAGAATATACGTCATACTAATGATATATCTAAGGTCTGATCCGTACAGTTTGCCTTTCATTTGTCATTGTAGACATTTATCAATGTCCTGTCACTAAAGAAAACTGCTAATGACAAATTATTAGAGAAAAGTGTGGTAAAACCGAACGATCATTTCCAAGATAAAAAAAAATATTCTGCAGAAAATCTGAAAAATTATATTTTTCTATGAGATATCTCTTTAAAAGATAATATCTCACTCGATTTTCAACAATTATTAGCATGTAATTTTATGACCGATGTTAAATGACAATGCATGAAAGAGCAAGATTCTTAATTGAAACATTGGAGTTGATTAGAATTGGTTTTCTTATATTAGATGCACTATTAATTAAATCCACACCAAGCTATGTGAGTGGATGGAGATCGATGACCGCCAACTCGTCCACCTCAAGACTGACCCTTCAACATGACCTTCACGAGGACCCTGCATATGTCAAGGTCGAGGCACGGACAGAGACTGGGTTTATATTTCCCGCGTTTGGTTCCTCCCAGCAGGATGACGACGCTGGTGTGTTGTATGGGGGCGTGGTGTTCGTCTATGACAGTACTCACATCGATATATTCGTTTCACATTATAATAACCACGGGATATCAAGACGTAAATGGGCAGCAGTATATACAGGTGAAAGATTTGCCATAAAAGTATGACTTCTACCTCTATTTATACAAAATCAAGCGATAGATATTTTAATTCTAGTCTGATATCATTTGCTTTTCTTCGTCTATCATTTAGAAAATCATATAAAAACCTCTTGCATTCTTTATCGAATGACAAAAATGGGGGTCAAATGGCAATATGTTCGATTGTTTTTTATTGACTTTTTTCTTTGGTGAACACATTCAAAATACAATGAAGTTAAATGAAATGTGTTCTGTCTAGCGAAAAGTTTAAACCATATTAATACAAAAAAGGAAAAAAGCGTACTAGGA
Organism: Magallana hongkongensis; assembly: GCA_016163765.1. Taxonomy (NCBI): domain Eukaryota; kingdom Metazoa; phylum Mollusca; class Bivalvia; order Ostreida; family Ostreidae; genus Magallana; species Magallana hongkongensis. Next base: position 69,541,586 of record WFKH01010931.1, read on the forward strand.
TACTTGCAAAATTACTGCTTTGAGGGATTTTATTCGTTCGTACATAACTACAGCAAAACTCGAATATTACGAACACGGATATAGCAAATTTACGGCTATAACGAATTATTATTCATGTCCCGGCAAAATTTCTTATATAAACCTATGGAAAATTGATGTATATAACGAACACGGCTATAACGAATTTACGGCTATAACGAAGTAATTTTAAGACCCCCGCTGGCAAAATTTTAACGAATTTTATTATTTTTATAACGAATTTTTTCCATTTCAAATTTCATTGAAGATACATGCAGTTTTAAGATGCATATGTAAAATACTCAAATTCAAATAGTTTATGGATTTTTTTTTAATTGAAAATGAAATGGTTATATTGACATTTTTTGTAAATGACGGTAATACTAATTTATAACTTACGATAGTATGGAAAACTGTTAGCCGATTATTTTATAACGAATTCGATATAATATTTTTTACGAATTCGTTATAAACGTATGGCGAATTACGGCTATAACGAAGTTTTTTCTATGGTCCCTTGAAATTCGTTATAAACGAGTTTTGCTGTACATGTACTTTCTATTTTTAATTTATTACTGCTTTTTTGGGCTGCATTCCAGAACAAAGTAGCTACAAATCTGTACTAAGCCGCTTAGATTCTGATCGATATTCTTACATAGCCACAACAATTAACTGATTCAGTGAATTAGATATAATAAACTGGATGTTATCTTAATAACGTGAAAGGTTTAAAGTTAAAGTTAAATCCTTCTCCAAGCCATGAAGGCTCATAAGACCGGTGCGTATGCCCGGTTTCCGTGGTCAGTTGACTACCCCTGAATGGGGCACCAGTCCATCTCAGGTTAACTTGCAGCGAAAGTTGGTACAAAAATTCAGCAAATTCAGCTGGATGGACTGAGACATTGTAGATAAAGTGCCTGGTGTAAGTGCAAAGCATACATCATCAACTGACCACAGCAGGATTTGAACCAGTGATCTTTGGGTTACTGGCCTCACGCATATTACCACTGAACCATGTGCTCCACAAATAACGTGATTGGGTATCTTTCATATTTAATTCACCATTCGTTGTTGTTGCTGATCGAGTTACAGAAACAACACTATCACTAACACAAAGGCCAGTCTTCTAACTCAATTTGTTTTTATCTTATCGCTAGTCAATCAATTCTTCTGAACACGACCGTAAGAATTCTGTGCAAAAATCGTCTGATTCTATCACGTTGCACATTCTTGTAACCCGGTATTAAACCGGTGTTTCACCCTTATAATAATTTTTCTAATGAAATACAATGTAAAGGTATAGCCACCCCTCCCCTGGATATGGGCTTAATAAGGAAGACCTCTAGGAAGGATTAACATATTGGGCATAATTTTACTCATTGAAACCCCATTCAAGTACAGAATTTCCCAAAAGCGACACCGCATTTTCCCCATTCTTTCGCTTTGATTATCATACTTTTAATTTTCATATATAAGTATTCGACCCAATCATTGGGTTTTTTGTCAGGTAGATAGAGACTTCAATGCTGTTATATAACACATTGGAGATAAAACTTTAGTATAGGTTTATGTTTAGAGGCCCACGTGTTTTGCATCAAACAAAAAGAGAAACGGCTCGGTTTCTCTAAAAATATAAGAGCAACATTTTTCTTTTAAATTCTTTTGCTTTTTTTCAGTTTGTACGTTTATGGAAATGCATGCTTTGGTTTAAAAAAAACCCGGTATGTTTGGAAAGGAAAGATGAGTAGTGAACTTTCATGATACATTTAATTTGAATGATAAACTATTTTTAGTTGTCCTCCCCGTTGTCCCAAATCAAAGACTGTAGATCATTTTATTAAGTGATTTAACAAAGACTTATTTACACTTTTTGTTTACTAATTAAAAGGGAAGTTCATACTTTTTTATACATTTTTTTTTCAATATTTGATAATATGTTTCCATGATAAATTATGTACATGTACACTTACAAATCACTTTGATAAAAAAAAAAAAATCAGTGTTTTGCCTAAATCCCAAAGCCCCTTTCAAAGATCGTATTTTTTTTTTTAAAGCGCTTTACCACAAAAGACTTTCAAAAATATATAAATGATCATTTATTTCAGGTTATATAGGAAAGTGAGATCGATCTTCGCATACCTAATTTATTACGTGGTTGATGTGATACTTTGATGTAAGCAATGAACTTTAACGCAAGGAAAAATTCTGTCAAGTAATGCACACGACTTAAAATTTTGGACTACCTTTCAACGGACAAGTGCAAAGTTAACAAAACAAAGTTGAAAATGTAAGACAACGTTTTCATAGAATGGCATTATAACAGACGAAATAGACATACTAATTTATTATTAATGAATTAACTGAAATTATAAGCGTATTAATTCATATTTATACTGATATCTTAAATATAATAAATTTGGGTCAGATATTTAACATCCCAACTCAGATTAACTGATATACACGCTCTTGAAACAATTTCCGCAACAATTTGTACTCTCAGCTTAATAACGGGATCTCCAATTTTAGAATGACCTGGCTATTATATCGCCGCTCAGCAACTTTACATTAAAAACTCGAAGTATTTAGAATGTTACAAAGAGCAAGATTACAATGTGATGTTTAAATCTATCTGTGATGTGTTTCTCTAACAATTCTTATAATAATACAGGTTTTTTTTAAAAGGATTAATAATTTTCCACATATACTCCGTCTAAGTATCTTGATTTTATAAGATTTAACTGTACTCTTACTAAGCTTTAATGATTTGCTAATATTGAAATGATTATACCAGAGGCTTTACCGGGCATTCTGTAACTTGGTAAACTGTCACCGCAGACTTCCCGATACTGGGTTCCTATTAATATTGGGAACCAGGTGCCTCAATCTTTTTTGTGATCGGCTTCGGCCGATCACAGTTGTGTCCATATGAGGCACCCGGCAAATTTAACTATTTGCGCACGCATTGCGCCTTGCACTACTTTATTTACTATGCAATGACAACCTCATTTAAATCTTTAATTATACGTAGATTACTAAAAACGTTACTCTAATCCGTTTGCCTTGAAAATAAAACATTTATACAGTTACATACATAATGATTCAAATCACGTTTTTCTTCACATATGCGTAAGAATATTAATTGAAAGTATAATTCGCCTACTAAAAGTAAAGCTTATTCATGCCTTGCTATTTCGGAAACCAACATAACGGTGCTGTACATCTTATTTATCATGGTTATTGCACGTAGCGTAATGCTTTCGTATTACATTAACAGAGCTGACCAATGATATTACATGCCGATCATTCCTTTAAAAGGAATACTTGTTTAGATTTACAACGAAATTTCCGATTAACACGTCCTGATTTCCAAATTAATTCCTTAGATCCCAATGCTGTTGTCGAAACTATTTCTAATTTCTACCCTAGCCTTAACTTTCCTGGCTTTTAACTTTCTAATACTTCTCTTCTACATGTATTCTACATGCATTCGGCTTCTACGACGTGTCGCCTTTGAACTGCTCAACCAGTCTGCCACAGCTACAATAAAATCATTTTGCAGTTGCGATTCCTTATTAACCTACAGATGGTTTGAATGCATCAAGTCTGATCTTTTTCTGACTTTAATCCTGTTTGTTTTTCACGAAACAGTCCTCCATCTTATGGTCTTTTCTACCATAGTCGTGACATTTGAAAGGGAAGTTTCGTTCTCTTTTAAGTTGGAACTACATTTTTGTGCGAAGAACGATTTCAACGGTTGTTTAGTCAATATCCAGTAAACCTTGCACCGTAGATGCTTACACAATAAGCCCGGCTAATAAACTAACGTGAGGTATTCAATTTGTTTGCACAGCAATGTGTGTTAAAGGACAGACGATATCCAATAATAAGCATTTAGTGCCTTAATAAAATTCCAAGTGCTTTTGATTCAGCTATTTTTTCTGTACTTCTGTAGAATGTGTCAACTCTTAACCCTTTGTTATCACAATGACAGTTGCATTATTGTACATACGTATATCGACAGAGACTTGTAACCAAAAGTGAAACAAACTTCAGAATTTTGCTACATTTGGGTAGTTTGTTAAATGTTTTGTATGTAGTTATTTTTTCAAGTTTTTTTTTTCTATTTCCTCGATCTTATATGATTTATTTTTTATGATCTTTTCTACGTGTATTATGTTTTTTTTAGTCTCTTTCATGTGAACAACGAATACATATATCTATGCTCTCTTTTTAATGACAAAAAAATATTGATATGTGAATATATATTAATCAACGTAAGACGTTTCATATTTGCATGTAAAGGAAACGAGCATAAATGGATTGGTCCCCAAAACATTTCCCGGTTGTTTGAGACAATCACAGTACAGGCAAAGGCTTGGAGATCACGTGACCTTCCCCCGAAGACCTGGAAGAGTCAAGTAATTAATGTTTCTACAAGTAAGTTTATTTAAAGACCGTAAGTTGTCCTTTCTGTAAAAAAAAAACTGTTAGAGGACCGATGTGTTGTTTTCATTACTGTCTTAGTGGGTGGTTTCTGGTAAATGGTTAAGGACTTTTCATTGTGAGATAATTTTGTACACAGATGGAATTATAATTATGGAAGCATAAAGAAATGCCAAAAACATTTTACGTTAATTTCCATGTTTTATCCCTTGTATATTTGATTCTTGAAGAAAATCGTTTTCACTGTTTATTCACAAAATATTTGCTTTTTCTAACAGACATTTTGTTGTACCTACACAAATTTGTATGAGTTTGATTTTTCATTTAAAGTTAAATCAACTTCCATGGAATTTGATTTCAGTTTCTGCAATTTCGTGTTTTATAAGTAAATTTTCTGATCAAGACGTAACAGGTCTGATCTCAATATAATCAAAATTAGACCTTCCATCTCGCTCTATGTATTTGGAGATAACAAAGAGCGAATTAAAAGGTATATATTGAATAAGAATTTCGAATTGAATTGAATTTGAAAAAGAATAATTTCTACCCCTGTTTATGGAATTTCAAATTTTTCTGTGACAGTTTCTGTTTTCAAACATAGAAAAGGAATAAATTCTTTGGATTTGTTTAATACCGTTCAAAAAATAACTAGTAGAATATATCTATTATATTTTAATCAGTTATGATATTGTTCTTCTTCATTACTTAAATTAAAAATGTTAAAATCCCGCATCTTATGTACTTTAAATCAGAAAATTTTATTTGAAACAATTGATCAGAATATGACAGCTTACTGAAAAGAATTGGTAAGTTTACAATTAATAATATACGTTTCCAACAACTCTACTTCAGCAGTGTTTATTTCGTATTACTATGTATTCTATAAGAACTGTCTTGAAATCAACAAAAGTCACGTGATCAGTGACTCAGTGTCCTATCTTCTCATAAGAAAACTGCAATTAACCTTGATATAGATACAGACGGTTACACACAATAGCGTGACAATAGTAGCCCAGAATCGATTTATGAAAAAGTGTAAACTGTCGCAAGTTATGTTATACTCGTATAACATAGGTAGAAACTAAATTTATCTTTATTATTTTTCTACTACTAAAATCAGAAAAAGGTCCATTATTTTGTAAAATGACGTTGATTTGTACAAAATTTAAACGGAACGTCAAGCCGATTAATACGTTTCGCACGCGCGTCGCATTGGGAACTGGAAAGTAGGCAAGCTATGTTATACGATGTATATGAATTTGTTAAGCCAATCAGAAAAGGCGTTACAACCAGAATTGAATTATTGAAAGAATATGTAAATAAATATGCTATATATACATGTTTCGGGGCACACTTTTATTATACACAACGCAAAAATCATCGGTCAATAAATTGTTAAAACTAAAATCCTCAATTTAAATTGAAAATTTTTTATTGCCTATTTCATAAGGATTATGATATGCTTCGGCTGGTTTTCTTGCAGATGGATGTTTAAATGAATCACTGAAGCATTCGTTAAATAGATATCCTGACTTTATTGTGGTACAAGTACGAACCAGAAAGGGGATATTCCAAGGACAAGGTCAGACTTCAGTTATTGATATATGTATATGTACATGTATTCAATCCTTTTTACCATAATGCAAATACATTTGAAAAGCAGGGAAAATAAAGAAATCAAAATGTAAATTTTCTATGTTCTTTGACATGTTTTGTATAATAAAAATCTGAAATGAATAAAGGTCGGATCTTTATTAATATTAAAGGTCTGCGTTTGCGCTAAAAAAGGTCATTATGACAACATTGTATTGGTATTTTTCATTTGTATAGCCATTTGTTTTGTAGGAAAAAGGGGATGAAAGGAATACAAGTGTATTATCTTCTTTGACCGGATAAACGAACCTAATTGGCTCGATTCCTAACATACATACTGAGCATTATTGGGGTTTTTAGTGTGGGCTGGTTTCTCTAAAACTGTCATCATATTTTCTCAGAATGTGGTTTTTTTAACAATAGGGTGCTGATACCTGAAGAAAAAAAAATGAGCAAGGCTTTTCGTTAAAATATTAATTACATACTTGTAATTTCATTGTACAATATTGCGATGTCAATTATAAAATGCAAATAAATTCTAGCATAGTCTATTAATTACCGTTAAGAATTATGAAATATATAATGGAATACTGTCGTGATCATTTACCAATGTTGAGCACCGAAGACAAAAAGAAAACTAAACCTTTTCTGTCAAAATCCTATTAATCAAATGGCAGATATAATTTGTATTTGTATCCTAATTTTACCTCCTCTGATTTTTATATTTTGCTTTAATTTAAGTACAAAAGGATATTGATAACGTCTTCTTTGTTTTATATCACTACAGGTTTATCATCCCTAGTCTTTACGACACAGAGAAATCTTCACTTTGGTGGAGTACTGTATGGAACAAACGAGTCCCATGTACAGCTGTGGTCGGCTTGTAATGTCACTGGACCTTTCAACTGTACCTAAGTTTATCCTTTACTCTGTTGTCTTAGTAATGAAAATCTTTTCATTTTGGTATAAGAATAAAAAGCAAATCACAAAATTAAAGCGTTTAACAAAAATTTATTGTTGGTTTTCAGTTCAGTTTAGTTTATTTTCACTCAACACCATATAATGGTACATGAGGTACATGAAGATTACATAACATATTTACATATATACAATATAGTTGTAAAGGTCAAGAAAGTAAATTGGGTGAACAAACAGTTAGATTAATTTTGAAATAAAGAAACACAATTTTCTTAATGTAATATAGTTATTTGAAGACATGATTTCATAGAACTTTTTAGTGTTAGGAGAGGAGCAGTAATATGTGGCTAAAAACTGACTTCGTAATTTACTTAATGCCTTGCATTCTAAAATAACATGAAATTCATCACCAATTTTGTTACAATTACACAAATTACAACAACGTTTACTTCTTTCAACAGTACCCCACCTTCCTATTTCAACAGGAAGATGATCATTTGTAGGTCTAAATTTAATAATATTTTTCTTAATTTACTGGGTAACAAGAGTAAGTAGCGTTCACATTCAAACTTTGTTTTAAAAATTCTATATATAACCCCCTTAGACGATTCCTGAACATCGTTATGCCATTTTTGTAAAAATTGATCTCTTAACCTTTGGTTAATAGTTGTCTTAATCCAACTGGAGTTATAATGGTATGATTCATGATCACACCATACATTTGAAAGTCCGCATTTGTCTAAAATATTTTTTATAGAGCATAGCCACGGATTTAGTATTTGTCCCTTATCAAAAAGTATACGTACATACATATATGTAATTTTGCTTAACTTGTTTTCACTGCTATTGATAATGTTGGCCCAAAATGAAATCATTCTAGTAAAAATGGTTATATACAGAGGAAATCGTCCAGTTTCACCATATATCATGTATCTATGTGTACAACTTTTCAGATTAAGTATATGTTTCAAATATTTTAAATGGACACGTTCAATAATCTCAATATTTTCATAACCCCAAACTTCACATGCATACAATAAAACTGGTACAACAACTTTATCAAATAAATCTAATTGACAATCAATAGGTAAATTAAAAGTTCTTATCTTCCTTATTACTCCGTACATGGATTTCTGTGCTTGTCCGTTTTTTTGCTTTGAAAAATGAACCTGTTCTTGAGAAAATTACACCAAGATAATTAAGAGAAGCTGTCAGTAACCATTGAGAATTTTCTTTAAAATTGTGGAAAGTGCAAAAATCACGAATTGGAACGAAACTTTCACAGTTCTGTGTACAGTGATAGTAGATTATAAAAAAACCAAAATTTACAAAAAATGCGCTTGTGTTTCTATGGCAACGCAACCTGTCATCATTGGAATTCTTGAAATGTTGTATTTTCAACCTTTTCACAAATATCTATGGGTATACAATATCCAAACAATCTATAGTAAGATGAAATTATAGAAATCAATCAGTTCAATTTTTTTAAATTAAAAAAATACATATTTCTCTTCTTATTCTTAAAAAAAAATTCCTTTAAGATATATAAAATTGAGCATTATAGTCTTCTTTTCAGACAGTTTTTTTCTGAGGCGCAACAACTTTGAGATTTATTATATACGCCGTTTTTTAGACAGAAATTTAAGCTACCGATATAAAGAATAAAAACAGTTAAACAATTTACAAGTTTCCTGTAAAACTCAAAACACTACGTGCCTGTTTCTCGCTTTTCACTTAATGATTATGCCCCTTGATGCGAACTCTCTAGAATTGAAGGGAGAGATGAACGAGCTCTCTAAAATTAGAGGAAGATAATGATGTACGAGTTCCAGACGATCATCGAAATCGGAGTGACAACAAAGGTAAAAGAAACTTTGTGATTATATTGATGATCGCCATCTTTGACAAAATGCTTTTATAATCTATAGTTCCCAATCTGGTTTTGTTTCAGTGATTTTACTGGCTTATTTGGGACAGTTTAATGGACCCATTCCCAAATCAAATAATTATCGATATTTTCCCAATTTGGCTCATGTTTTTTCCATTCAAATGTCCATAGTTTTTTAGCATGTTTTGCTGA